>CM076573.1:957481816-957624922 GCA_034641835.2 Pinus albicaulis
ATTTGTTTTCAAAGGAAATGCATTCCTTGAAGGATCAAAAACATTTAGCCCCCTATTTGCTTGTCAAAAATTTATAGGGGGGCTAATGTAATCCATGACAGGTTCTTTGATGTTGATCTCTCCAAATTAAGAGGGAGGGCATATTATGATACTCATGGTGGATACCTTGAAGAATAAATTTGAGAATGAATAAAAGTACTACAATGTATTGAGAATGTCTTGGTGATGTTGAAGAAATGAAAGAAGAAAATATTTCAACTAGTTTCATCTATATAACTTGATATAAGTGGCATCAGGATGTTTGAAGACCCCGAATGTTTGTGTTTGATTGTATGTATATTTAAAAGTATATTACTAATTTGGGTTTGTGATTTTCTTTCCATAAACAAGTTGGACACTCTAGGGGCATGCTTGGAAAAATGGATATATCTAGTTTATTAGGGAGAGATGAAGCATCTAATGGAAGATGCTTGGGAGGACATCTGGCCACCCTATGTGTGTTTGATGTCTAGATCCCAAAGAGGGAGGGCGTATTTGGTCTTGGAGATTTGACCTTGGATACACACCTAGATACCTGGGTTGATGGTTAGTTAGTAAGCCTGATGGTACCTAGACTAGCTAAAATATTTAGTCCATCTTATTCCCACCCATATAGATTACACTGGTTAGGAATCTAGTCCATAGCACTGAGTGTTCTGAACTCTTCGTAGTTCATTTTGAGATATTCCATGTACCTCTATATATATAGGGAATTATGAATACCTCCCTATTTAAAAGTGAGTGTTGAAGAATGTAAGTAGTGTCAATATTCATAATTGTACTTGAGTCATAATGAAATGTATTCATCAAAAGAAAGAAAAATATTTTTTATTATTAAAGAAATTGACTTATTAAAGCATGGGTTTCATGCTTGGATCAATTTTTTGTAGGTAAAAGTCTTCATTGAAGACTTCTAGGGTTCATTTCAAATGTCTTTTCCATGTCACAATGTAAAGAACCCTTCTTGGAAATTATTTGTCAAGAAAAAAATTATTTTATTGTAAATTAGGTCAATTAGGCCTTCGCCACCAAGTCGGCCTCAAGAAAGAGAAAGTTGGCCTCAAGGTAAGAATTTGATCACCTAGAAGGACTATATATAAGCAACAACTCGACTCATTTCGTAGAGATCACTCAAAAATTTTGAATTGCAATATTTGGATGCAATAAAGTGTACCAATTCCAAGGAAGAAGAAGGAAAGGGCTATCAAAGGAGAATAAGGTCATTATCTTGCTAAGGAAGTTGAAATTATCTCTCTTATCTCACACATGTGAAGGAACTGAAGTTGCAAGAGGGCCAAAATTGTAGTCTTGAAGCTGGGTTGAAATTCCGATGCAGTAGGGTCAAAAATTTGTCCTTGATGCAATATTAAAGAAGGGTTGATGTAATATCGTTGTAGTTGATCTTTGAGGCTTGGAAGAACAGATTAAGGGCTGAATTGGTGGAGGAGGAAGGTTTGTTGGTTTAGGGTCTTGGTATATCTAATTTGAATTACTGAAGGAAGAGTTCCTGACAAGGTTTTCCCCCATATAGGGGTTTTTCCCTGGTTGTGCGCCTACATCTGGTGTCCTTGATCTTTGTGTTTTGTTTTTGGTAATTCCTTGATGAACTAAGATAAAAGAAGAACATAAGAAAGATAATAATAACTCAAAGAAACAAAAAGTAATATCAACAAGAGAAAATATTTTTTCCTTTTCAATTTTCCAACATTTTTCGAGTAGACCCACATAAAACAAAATTGAAAATACATGAAAAAATGTGTTTCAAACATATTTTTTCATGTATTTTTTTTTTTTTGATGTGGGACTACATGAAAAGATGTAGAGAAGGTACTTATTGGATGTGTAATTTAATTTTGCATTTAGTGGTTGTCTACACTTGACATTTCGGTAAACTTATAAGGAGATATGCCAAAAATGCAATAAAAGAAATAGTTTTTTTTTTCCTCTAAAAATTCACAATTTTTACTTTATTATTTTATTATTTTCTTTAGGTGGTCCATTTTTTACCTCAAAATTCCCCTATTGTTTTGGGAAGGATTTGGATGGATAAAATAATCCCCATCAATAGAGATTCTCAGCCATTATAAGCTTAGAAAAGGATGGGCAGGATGTCATTGATGCATTCATGGTTTATCCCACAAAAAAAAAAAAATGGTATCTATTGTTAAGAAGGGTGGAAATAAAACTAATAAGAAAATGAACCCATGCTTGAAATATGGAATGAAACTCATCACCTAGGGATTTGATATTGACTCCATCAAATATTTTTCCTATTAGTTTGGAAGTGTATTTGACATCTACAAGGTTGTTTTGGACTTATGAAAAGGTGGAGAGGATGAATTAGGTCATCCATGTGGCCAACATTTTTATGAATGAATTGAATCTAAAGTGGGTAAATGATATCCGTATTGAGGAAATGAAAAATGTAGTAGACAAAAAGGAAAATAAATGAGTCTTTTGGATTGGGAATTTCATGATACTCATTTTGTTTTCATTGTGGCAATTTTTCTCAGTAGTTCAAATGGAAACCATCTTGGGTGAGGAGTAAGAGAGGTTCCACAATGAATATATGAAATATCATCTATAACTAGGATCAATAGAGGAGTTCTTATCAATCCTAGCATAATTCATTATAAAAAATTCCCCTCCTATATTGGATACTCAACCTTCAATCATTTCATTGTGATATCCCCCACTAATTATAGTTTATAGTTCATTGGCTACCATGCATACAAATGGTTATGGGTATGTGTTTATGGTTCATACTAGGAAAAGGGATTTTATAGTGGAGTCTTCAAAAAGGAAGTGAAAAAGTTAACCCATTTAAGATACCACAAGAAAGATTCATACCAAAGAAAATTAGAGAATGGGTCAATGTTCAGACACATTATATTATTGATATATGGAAGATGGAGCTACCTTTTCTTTTTTAAACTTTTTTTTATGTATTTCTAACTTTTTTTGTAGCAGGGTCCATTGAAAGTATGCAAAATATGAGGAATTAAATTTTTCACCCAATGAGTGCTCCCACTCGAAATTTGAGTAGGGAGATAAGTTGAAAATACAAGTTGGAAAAGTAGTTTTTTCTTTTTTCTTTCTAAAATTTGATGATGCAATCTAGTATTTTTTTTATTATTTTTACTATTATTATATAATAGTATTTAGGAGCCTCATTTTAGACCTCAAAATTTATCTAATGAGATTTTCTAAACTAATACATCAATTATGTGTTAAACACTTTTCAAAAATATTTCATTTGAAAAAATACTTAAGTCTAGTTTAAATGATTAAATGATTTTACCAATAAAGGGAAAACCTTAATATGTATGAAAAATTCTCTTCATGTGCCCTACGCTAATTTACTCTTGCAAAACCTCTGCGCTGATATGCTTTGATACCATGTGAAATTTCCTTAATTGCAGTTACCAAAATTTAATCTTTTATCTATTGTAGATTATGTGTCTTTGGAATTTAATTACAGCAAATAATGCTTAAATAACTACTACAATATTAAAAAATAATAAAAATAATCGATAAATAATGCAAGAACACAAAATAATTAACACTGATATTTTTTAGCAAATTGTTTCTTGGAAAACCCCAATGTGGGGGAAACTAGTTTTGCAAATGAGAGTTTTATTATTAATTCTTCAACAAATTTGAGAAATACAAGCAGCTTTTTTCTCAATGGAAAATCTATGGCATTTTAATATCTCCACTGGAAAAATAAATTTGGAAACCCAAGTTTCCCTTCTGCAAATCAACTCTTCCTTCTTTGGGTAATTCATACTTCCTCCTGCAATTCACATTGGCTAATTAGAAATTCGAATTCTCCTCCCTGACTACTCGCAATGCCTCCTAGAACTCCATATTGTGAGTGAATCTGCCTCTTGCAACTCAAACGACCAACTCACATTACCTTCGGGTGCTCGATTCGACAACTAGAAACTAAAATGAGCCTTGGCTACTCACACTAGATAAACTAGCTACACACACTAGTTGAATCGACCTCCCTTCCTCTCTCAGAATGCTCGAATATCAATGGAGAATTTATCTAGAAATTCTCTTCCCAGTCTCTCTACTGAAACCTCATTTCTAGTGTCTCCCTTTGTGCCCTTGCTATAATTGGAAGTCGCTCTCTGAGTGTTCTCTAGTGCCCCATCGACTTACTCTTACAATCTCTCATTGATCAACTGATGGTCCTAATCTAATCCCAATCGATGGCTAAGATCATCTTGACTGCATCAAGTGACTTTTTCGGAATTCTCTAGAGAAAAATCATTTTTTTTCAATTAATATGATTTAGTTAACCATTTTTCTAAGTTAGACTTAGGAAAATAATTACGAATTGGTTAATTAATATAATTAAGACATCTTCATTGGAAATAATTTTTGGGTTTTGGAGATAATTATCCTCCTATGTTCCTTAGCATCTTAAACACCAAATAGAGACTAGAACACATGTCTGAGCTTCAAAAACTAACACCTGGAACCAGGTTATGGACATAATGTGTGAGGTAGAGTTCATGCTAGGCTTTTCCCCACATGCTAATCTATATTTTCCTAGCCATATTTTTCATTTTTATTTATTTAATTTTGTGTTGGCCATGATATGCTCTTTTTATTTCTTTTAGCTACATCAATATCCTAAGGAAAATTTTACAAGACCTACCCAGGTATGTGTAAATATGGGTGTGAAATCCCAAATAAATCATGGCAAGTTGAACCCAAAGAATGGAGGTGAGATAAAGGCTTATAATGTGATATGGAAAGTGTGAAGTATGACATAGGGGTAGATGGAACTGTGTTATCTCAAAAGAGGCTTGCTAAGTAGTTCCCCTTCGATACCCATTGGGCCATTAAGGGAGGTCCCATTGGACTAAGATCGAAGATTAACCCCCCACATTAAAGGTGAGAATACAAGATCACAATCAAAATGAATAATTATTCCAAATCACCCCATAATCAATACTAAATTCCCCAAAACAAACAAGTACAAGCACTCAATTGCAAATTACCAAAGTACCTTTTGGGTGGAAAACCACCTTTGTCCATGTGCTCATGTAGGATGGGTGAGAAGCATTTGGTTGATGCAAGTGGTAGAGATATATGGCATATCATTAGCTAATGGTGTGTAATATACCCAATTTTGTGAGCATGGGAGTCACTAAGTATTTTTTCCCAATTTCAGTAATATTAATTAAAAGGGGAAAATATTATTAGATAAAGGTGCTTAGTATTATTTAATTGGAGAATAGTGGCAAATTATTATTTTATTAAATGGTGTAAAAATTAACTTAGTGGAAAATGGCCCCAACCAATAAAATAATATTAAAAAGCAAAGGAGTCTAGTGGCATGAAGATAAATTATAAAAGGAGGATGGACTCATTTTTTGGATTACATTTTTTTTATTACACTTCATATTTCATCTTCTCTTGGAGTTGTTTAGCACAAGGGACAAACTCTGTTGTTTAGCACCAGGAATTCCAAGTAGAATTTCACCCTCATTTCAGAGAACTTCGAGTGTCTCCCTAGTGAGGCAATTTGGGGAGCTCAACTCAGAGCTTCCATTGGACATCATTGCAGGAGTTTATTATGTAGTGTGTTTTTCTTGGGCGCAAAGGTATTTTGTGGAGCACATTGTGGGAGAAAGAATGGGTTAGAGGTTCCAAGATTTTGCACGAAATTTTCTTATTGTTAGACCAATGGTTTGGACAATGATTTTCTGAGTTGGATTGGAAGCTATTACCTGGTTTAATTTTTCTATCTTTTGGAAAGGGCACAAAATATATTGACCAAGTGTTGCGTGGGAGTTTATATAAGTGGAGTCGAGAGATAGTGGATGGAGATAGGAGTTATTTCTTAGTGGATAATTTAGCAGGAGTTGGGAGAAATTTCCAGTGGTATATTTGGGCATAATTGAGTAGTATCAAAACTATGGGGTGTTTTCTGGCTAGATTGGGCAATTCACACTTGTTGGGGGTCACCGGGGGTTGGTGGATTCAGCCCAAACCCTTTATGGATTTTTTTGGTTTATTAAGAGGAGTCTTCAGCTATTTTTCAAAATTTTTGGGCAATATTCAGGCCTAAAATCATCATTCTTACAATAGGGGGTATTACTGATTAGCTGGTAAATTTGCATCACTTTGTGGGTTTAGTTTTCGCTTGTATTTGGGATAAACCCTTTTTGGGTATTTTTGGGTATGAGGAGTGGAGCATGTGGCTACAATTTCAGGGCGATTTAGAAATTCTTCAAAGCAGAATCTTCAGTCCCATTCTAGCATCAACAACAATAATTCCATGGGTAGTGCGCAATACTAGTTTGGGCCAATATTTCCTCCAGATCAAAGTTGTCTCACCAGGTCTTTGCATAGCTTGAGTATTAAGCCTAGGTTCCATTTTCCTTACTCATTTGTACTCCATTTTTCTCAGAAATCAATAAAATGGCTCAGAATTTTGGTGCAATTCCTCTTGTGTTTTGATTTTCTCCGTATGTTGAATTTCCTAGCTGTTATAGTGCATGTTTCTATTGTTCACTTAATATTTCCGTTAGGAATATTACATGGTGGTTTTCATGGGCTATTGGCTATATGACTGACTAGCTAGATGTCGAGAATAGGAGAAATGTTTTATCCTTATAGGGTTACCCATTTTGGTGGGTAAAATCTAGCTCCAACTTTGGGACATGATCTTATTTACAATATGCATGATCCTATAGCTCAAATGGGTAGTTCATGAGAATTCTAGTAATCCTTGGGTTTTCAGAATTGTAACCTACACATTGTAATCAACTTGTTTGGGATCATGTGAAATGGGTGTAGTGTATCACCCATGTTTTATATGAAGATATTAAATACATACAATATATATATATACTAAATGCAATCTATTCTAGCATGAAAAATGAAATCAAATGAAAGATGTTAGAATGCTCACACAAAATGCAATGAAGCTAACTATTAATAGAATTCTAGTAATCCTTGGGTTTTCAGAATTGTAACCTACACATTGTAATCAACTTGTTTGGGATCATGTGAAATGGGTGTAGTGTATCACCCATGTTTTATATGAAGATATTAAATACATACAATATATATATATACTAAATGCAATCTATTCTAGCATGAAAAATGAAATCAAATGAAAGATGTTAGAATGCTCACACAAAATGCAATGAAGCTAACTATTAATCAATGCTAGCATATAATGCACGGCATAAGTATAGTTGTTAGACTCTTGTATTTCACGGTATCATAAGGTGACTGATTATTTCTTATATTTTTCATACCAAAAATAATACTCCATGGCTATCATTTATTTTCAGAGAAAAAAAGGGAACTCCTCACTGTCAAGAGATTCAAAGAAATTAATCTACCTTTCTGTTCAGTAGAAATAAGAAAGTGTTGTTGATAAGGTGTGATGGTCAACAAAATTTCATTTCTTCCCTCATTCCATTTTATTCACCCTCTTTGTCCCTCATTTTCCCAAATTCTGAACTCCAATGTTTTGAAATCCCACTTAAACCCCAAGACCTTTTTTGGACTTATTACTTTATAAAACTGACTTATATTAAAAGTATGAAATTCTATTGTTATAACTTCACCAACTCATCAACAACATTATACCATAACCTTACCTCTTGCCCGCATGTCGCACCCTGCAATTTTAAACCTTTTCTCCTTAACACATAACCGAAACATAAAACTTCGTCGATGTGATTTTGTGGGACCCATCCAAACCTTTATATACTACCAAATCCGCATGCAAAACCTTTGTTTTGTGCATTTTCCTTACCTTCCAGCTTTTTGCACTTTTCCACATTTAATGCATCACATTTCGCACTACATTCATTTTATAACTTACCCTTCAAAAGTGCCCGCAAGTCAAATGTTTTAACTTGCGATATGACCTGATTGCAATTGCACATCACAAGTTTCAAAGGATTACCACAGAGATAAATGTTAAAAGTGCCGATGTGCGATATGCGATGTGGTGGGACCAAATCGTAAAAATTACAAATCGCAAAGTTTAATGGTTAGGCATGGAGGTAAATATTAAAATCGTCAAAGTGTGATATGAGATGACGTGGTAGGTGACATGGTGGTGACGTGGCAGTGACATGGCAGAGGATGTGGCAGTGACATGGAAAGCTGACGTGGCCCTGACCCTACAGATCACAGTTGATTTATGATGATGTGGCAAGGTGATGTGGCAGGTGACGTGGTAGTGATGTGGTAAGGTGGTGTGGCAAGGTGACATGGAAGGGTGACGTGGTAGATGACGTGGCAAGGTGACATGGCAGATGACGTGGCCCTGGCCTGCATACTGCACATCACAATTTTTAAAAGATAGTGCCCATGTTAAGTGTTAAGATCGCCAAAGTGCAATGTGCGATGGGTGGGACCCGATCGCAATCGCAAATCGTAAAAGTTGTAGGATATGCAAGGAAGATAAATTTTATAATCACCGAAGTGCGATATGAAATGCAGTGGGGCCCGATCGCAATTGCACATCGCAAGTTTTAAAGGCTAAAGTGCACAGGTCAACTTAAGTCTTGCGCCATGCGAAGTGCGATATTTTCATGGATGCGATGTGGTTCCAAGCTAAACTATAAAGGATTTCGGTTCGGGTGTATGCGGTTTGCACATTGTTTTATGAAGAAAAAGGGCTAAAACATGAAATAAAGGACTTGTAATAGAATGAGCACTTACAAGAAGCAAAAGGAAAATCAAGGTTGAATGCCACAAAGAAATAGACAGAAAGGTCGAGTCAGGCTTTGGTGCAGAAATATAACAGCAGAAACTGAAGGGGTAGCAAAGCACATCAACACAATCAATAATCAACAAAAGTAGCCAGCGCTGCACTAGACTTAATTACCCAACGTGGGTTTGTTGAAGAGTTGGTCCAGATGTCAAGAATATTTTATTTTCTACCTCTTTGGCGTTACTTGAGCCAGTTTTTAACCACTCTATAATAAATAACGGACTACTAAAAGCCACTGTTGGAGCCCAGGTTGGTCTTATCACCGTCGACATGTTTCCACTTGTCCAGTTTTGCTTGAATGTAATTACTGTAGTAGACAGATTAGCCGACTTAAGTTTTCTATAAATACTATATGCATTAGCAGTATGAAGGAGGCCCAGAAGGGGAAAAAACCATTGTAACAGACTCAACTGGCTATAAACACTCTCTATTGAATGAATGAATGATATGACATTTTCCAGTGAAGTACTTCTCCCATGTAATTTGTGATTCTTCTATTTTACATACTGTTTTATTTTCTTTACTGCGGATAGAAAGTTTTGTGTAGGATTTACCATGGGGTACCCTTCTCAGTCTTGAAGTAGTACATTATGTTTTCCTCTGAGACCAGAATGTAGAATTCAGAGAGGGTATGCTTTGCATTCCCGTTGAATCTTTAAGCTCCTCCTCTTTTCCATTTCAAAAGCTGTTAAGATCCATTGACATAGCTAGCTTGCTTGGTTGCACCTGACTTCAGTTGTTCATCCATTTTAATTTGTTTGCATCTGTTTGAATCCATAGCCCAATGGCCCCCTTCTACTACCTCAACCAAATCTTCAAATAAAACCCTATGCACTAATAGCTGGACAAAAATTCCCCTATAAACAAAGCTATATCTTACAGAGAGAGACCTCTCGGAGTCTAGGAAGGCTATGTCCTGGACTCCAAAGTGGTTTGCTGTTTCCCTCTATGGTTCTGTCTTCAGTCATCAGAATTACAGGGTGATAACAATAATCATATGACCAATGAAACCAACATATCATTATATCAATACCAAACCCCCTACCCATATGGTTAATCATTGAATAAAACAAGAAAGCATTACAATCATCTATATCATAGTTCTCACATATTTAATCACTCGGTTGATAGGTGGGAAAATAAAATGACCACACATCATGAAGAAGGCTCATAGATGAAGAGGGAAAAGAGGAATAAAGCCTACACCATATGATCATTTCTTACATCCTGAAAATGGAGTAATCAATGATCAATCTCGGGAATTTTCATTCAAGATCTATCTCATGAATACAAATCTCATTGATTTCCTTAGTGACATGATGGGAGCGTTGACATTCAACAAGAAGGTCCTAGTGAAAATTATGCACCTACACCAGGATGGAGCCTCAGGCTATTTTTAGGTGGATGTCTATTTATAGATGCATGAGCAAATTATATTTATAGATGATGTCTATTTATAGATGCATGAGAAAATTCTATTTATAGATGAAGTTTATTTATAGATGTATGTGCAAGTTATTTTTATAGATTGCATGTCTATTTATAGATGCATGTCGACTTTTATTATCCCTTAATAATAGTTGGACAATAAAAAATAATCTATTCTTAATGAGCAATTGGAGATAGTTAACTGAAGTGGAAAATGTGTTAGCTATAGGAATTTTGAGTTAAGAGGTTGGTTGGTGGGACATGCAAGTGGACTTAGTTGTAACTGAGTGATTCGATGTTGTAACAGAGTTGGAAGTGTAGTTATGAAAGTTGTAAAGTACTTTAACTCAGTTAAGTGAGTTAAACTCAGTTGTGCTAGTTGTAACTGAAAATAAAATAGTGAGAGATCAAGTGAATTAATTATAAATTAATTCACAATCAGTGGTCTCACATGCAACTGAAGATTGCTACTGTTAACTACATGCATGTCAGATCTAGTGGAGACCCAGTGGAGATGTAGGTGAAAGAGATAGATTGACTATTAATTGTGACATTAGTGGTTGCACACATGCGACCACACACACATTAGATGTGCCCATGAGGATTTCATAGTCAAGGCAAGCTGAATTATATTCTTTCAGGGATTTCTATCAGTAGGGATTGCACAGTGGAGGCAGGCTGTCTGGAGACAGTAAATTGGCTAAGGAACTTGCCAATTTTTGCATGACAGTGTGAGACAGTTAGCTATTGTATTGAAAGCTCTTGGATTGGAGATTTGTATGTAATTGTTTCATGATCCATGATATATACATAATAGAAGATAGTGGGGTTTTTAGCCTGATGCTTTCCCGGTAAAATTATCTGTGTTATGTGTGATTGATCTTTCTTCATGATATTGTGATTGGCGATTGTTGTTCAAATTCCACAAAGATTTTTTAGAAGCGATTATGTATTTAACAGTAGCATATTATTGTTAGATAAGGAGAACCCAGGAAATACATATTTTGTATTAAATTTCTACATGGTATCATAGCACAGAAAATTGCAATTTTGAATAAGGAGTTGAGTTTGTTGGTGGAAAGAATTCGAATTTGCAGAAATACTTTCTTGGTGATATAGTTGATTTAACATCGAAATGGATTTCAATGTCTTGCGGCTAGAGTACATGCACTCGATGGAAGCTCTAACTACATTTCTTGGAAGGACATGATGGAGGCAGTACTTGAAGACAATGTCTTGAAGGAATTCATTTACAATGATTTTCCTAAGCCTACTTCGACAGATGTTGCATTACTTGATGCATGGAAAAAGAAAGTGGAAAAGGCGATGAGGATTCTACTGGAAGGAGTACGAGACCACATTGCCTCAAGAATTCATGGGAAATCCACACCATATGTTATGTGGAAGGCTTTCAAGGATCTTTTCCAAAGCAACAACTGCCATAGGAAATTGGTGCTCAAAGATAAACTCAGAAAGATCAAGATGGAAAAAGGTGACACCATTCCAAAGTATCTCACAAAGTTTGTCCAATGTCGGGATGAATTGGAGAGTGTGGGATTAACGATTGTTGATGATGATTTGGTGAGCTTGGCTCTCTTGGGACTTCCTAAGAGTTGACACAGTTATGAAGACTCTGTCAACGAATGGGAAAAATTACCGGATTGGGAACGACTATGGTCGGATCTGGTGCAGGAGGAGTTCAGGCGGAACACCAGAGATGGCTCTTCATAAAAGCATGATGATGAAGAGGATTTTGCTTTGGATACCAAGGCAAGGAAGGTGAAGGAGAGGAAATTCCATTCCAAATCTGAGTCTAAAGGAAAGAAGCTAGATTTTTCCAAGGTGAAGTGTTTTCAGTGTCACGAACATGGGCATCTCGCTACTAATTATTCGCAAAAGAAGAAGAACAAGAAGGCTGTTGAGCTGCAGCTAGTGAGGCCCTTGCCTCGCAATTTGAGCTTGACTTCTCTTTTATTTCATGCATGTTGTCAAGTTCATTGGGATCACTGTGGTATTTGGATAGTGGCGCTTCCTTCCACATGACGGGAGATAAGGAGTTTTTCAGTGACTTGGAGGAGAAAGATCTCCAGATGCACATAGAGATGGGTGATGATGGACGGTACAGTGTGATTGGCATTGGTACCATTACCTTTCAGAGGGATTCAGGTAAACCATTTCAATTGAAAGATGTGATGCATGTTCCAGGTCTGAAGAAAAACTTAGTCTTAGTCGCAATGTTGGAGGACAGAGGCTATGACGTTGTTTTTAGCAATGGAAAAGCTTTCCTGCGACATAAAACAACAGGTCAAGCCAAGAGGATAGGTATTTGAGTTAAGAATATCTACAAGATGGAGGTAGATGGCTACGCTTCCATGATGGGCAAGGCAGAAAAAGTGGTGAGCTGAGATGAGGGAGAACTATGGCATAGTAGATTGGGCCATATTCATCATGGAGCCTTGAAAGTCATGCAGCAAATATCTACTGGACTTCCAATGGGAACAATTGCTCAGTTAGATCAGTGCAAGGGTTGCACCATGGGGAAGTATGTAAAGTCCACCTTTCATGAGAAGGAGAACCGTGCTTCGGGGATCCTTGAGAGAGTTCACACAAACATGCATGGACCGTTCTCGATTGCTTGAAAAACAAAACATAAGTACTATGTTATTTTTTATGATGACTTTTCTCGTAAATGTTGGATCTTCTTCATGCAGAAGAAAGATAAAACATTCTCAAAGTTTTATGATTTTAAGGCATTGGTGGAGAAAGAGTCGGGGAAGCAAGTGAAGGCTATGAGGAGCGATAATGGTGGAGAATACATCTCTAATGAGTTCAAGAACTTTTTCAGCAAAGAAGGAATTCGAAGAGAACTCATAGTGCTTCATAACCCACAGCGAAATGAGGTCGCGGAGAGGAAGAACAAAATGATCGTGGGTGTTTCATGAGCGATGTTGCATGATCAGGGCCTACCAATGCATTTGTGGGCAGAAGCATGCAACACTGTGGTTTATGTGCAAAACCGTTGTCCTCATAGAGTACTTGGCATGAGTACACCTGAAGAAGCTTTCACTGGTTAGAAACCGGATGTTTCACACTATAAGTTTTTTGGCTCATCTATTTATGTGCATGTGACCAAGGATGCCGGTGAAGAAGCCGGAGCCGATCGTTGTTGGATTTTGTGTCATACGTAAACACCCCATAATTATCAAGAAGCTAGAGCCAACTTTTGAATTTTGGATTTTGTAGGTTACACAGAAACACCCCATAATTATCATGTGTATTTTCCAAACAGTGGAATGATTGTGGTGCGGCGAAATATAAAATTTGATGAGGGGAAATCCATGCGGTTGTTGCTTGAGAGGGAGCTAGACTTGCATGCGGAGGAGGAATTGTTGGTTCCCAAAGATGAGTCTCAATATGTGGATCAACCACATGAGGAGGTTCATGGAGTGGAGGAGTCCACTCACGCAGAGCCAACCATCAGAATTGGCAAAAGGCATACCACAAAAGCTGATAGGCTAAGACTTGATGTTGCACAAAATGTAGGAGCCCCTACTTCATAGCGCATAAAAAGATAGTCTCTTGACCGATTTACTGGTTACATGGCTCTCATGAGAAAATATATTATGATTGAACCATATTCCTTTCAGGAAGAAGTGTAGAATCCCACATGGGTAGATGCACTGGTGGAGGAGTATGACTCCATTGTCAAAAACAGTGCTTGGGAAATTATTCCAAGGTTGGTTGATAATTTAGTGGTAGGTTCAAGATGGATCTACAAGGTAAAACAAGCTTATGATGGGAGTGTTGAGAAATACAAGGCCAGATTTGTGGCCCGAGGCTTCTCACAAATCGAGGGGATAGATTGTGAAGAGACCTTTGCACCTATCACAAGGTATTCTTCCATAAGGACCATCCTTGGTCTCTCAGCGTAGATGGACTAGTGCATTCATCAGATGGATGTAAAAACTACATTTCTCAATGGGATCATTGAGGAAGAGGTGTACATAGAGCAACGTAAAGGATTTGATATCTTCAACAATGAGTTACATGTATGCCAACTCAAAAGAGTGTTGTATGGGATGAAGCAAGCACCCTGTGCTTGGTACACTCAAATAGACAACTATTTCACCGGACTGGGCTTCACCAAAAGTGAAGCGGATGCAAACCTATACCAAATTGTGGTGGAGGGTAAGATTTTAATCATTGTTCTTTATGTTGATGATTTAATATTGACTGGTGATGAGCAGCTAGTACATTCATGCAAGGAGGACCTTGCAAGGGAGTTCAAGATGAAGGATATGGGCCTCCTTCATTATTTCCTTGGATTGGAAATATGGCATGGAGATGGTGAAATTTTTGTGTCTCAAGGAAAGTATGCAAGGGAGATACTGGGTAAGTTTCACATGGAGGGCTGCAAACCCATGGATACACCACTTCCAGGAAACTGGAGGAAAGATGACGCTACTTATGGAGAGGTAGTGGATGCTACTGTCTATCGACAATTAGTTGGTTCGCTAATGTATCTAGTGAACACGAGACCAGACATTTGCTATGCAGTTAACAAGTTAAGTCAACCTATGGATAAGCCTACCAAGCTCTTTTAGAAGGCGGACAAGCATGTCCTGAGATACCTGAGGGGCACATCAGAGTATGTTTTATGGTACAGATAGATGAATGAGGTGAAGTTGCATGGGTTCACGGATGCAGATTGGGTGAGCAGCCCAATGGGAAGAAAGATCACATCAGGGGGGATATTTAGCATTTGATCTAGAGTTGTTTCTTGGTACAACAGGAAGCAAAGATTTGTGGCACTCAGTTCAGCGGAAGAGGAATGCATGGCAGCGAGTCAAGCTACATGTGAGGCTATCTAGACAAGAAATATCTTGGTTGGCTTGTTTGGTTCTCATTTAGATCCGACAGTGATTCATTGTGATAATCATAGTTGCATTAAGCTATCGATTAATCCTGTGTTTCATGATCGATCTAAGAATATAGATATCCGATACCATCATCTCAGATATTGTATGTAGAGGAGAATCATGTTGCTTCATTACATTCCTACGGAAGATCATGATGCAGACATTCTGATGAAGGCGCTCACCAGGAGCAAATTCGAATACCATAGAGACAAGATCGGGGTGAAGGATAATACCTTCTTGTTGAGAGGGAGTGTTGAGATTCAACAAGAAGGTCCTAGTGAAAATTATGCACCTACACTAGGATGGAGCCTTAGGCTATTTTTAGGTGGATGTCTATTTATAGATTCATGAGAAAATTCTATTTATAGATGATGTTTATTTATATATGCATGAGAAAATTCTATTTATAGATGAAGTCTATTTATAGATGTATGTGCAAGTTATATTTATAGATTTCATGTCTATTTATAGTTGCATTTCGACTATTATTATCCCTTAATAATAGTTAGACAATAAACAATAATCTATTCTCAATAAGCACTTAGATATAGTTAACTAAAGTGGAAAATCAGTTAGCTATAGGAATTTTGAGTTAAGAGGTTGGTTGGTGGAACATGCAAGTGGATTTAGATGTAACTGAGTGATTTGAAGTTGCAACAGAGTTGGAAGTGTAGTTATGAAAGTTGTAAACAAGTTTAACTTAGTTAAGTGAGTTAAACTCAGTTTTGCTAGTTGTAACTGAAGACACACTAGTGAGATATCAAGTGAATTAATTATTAATTAATTCACAATCAATGGTCTCACATGCAACTGAAGATTTACTATTGTTAACTACATGCATGTTAGATCCAGTGGAGACCTAATTGAGATGTAGGTAGGTGAAAGGGACAGATTGACTATTAGTTGTGACATTAGTGGTTGCACACATACGACCACATGCAAATTGGATGTTCCCATGAGGATTGCGTAGTCAAGGCAAGCAAGATTCCATTCAGGGATTGCTATCAGTATGGATTGTGTAGTGGAGGCAAGCTGTCTGGAGGCAGTAAATTGGCTAAGGAAATTGCCAATTTTTGCATGATAGTGTGAGACAGTTAGCTATTGTACTGAGAGCTCTTGGATTGGAGCTTTGTATGTAATTATTTCATGATCCATGATATATACATAATAGAAGATATTGGGGTTTTTAGCTTTATTCTTTCCCGGTAAAATTATCTCTGTTATGTGTGATTGATCTTTCTTCATGATATTGTGGTTGGCGATTGTTGTTCAACTTACGCAAAGATTTTGTAGAAGCGATTTTGTATTTAACAGTAGCATATTATTGTTAGATCAAGAGAATCCAGACAATACATATTTTGTATTCAATTTCTACAGGGAGTACCATGGTGAGGAAGATCGATGGATAATAAGACATTGATTTCCCAACCACTTGGTACAATAATCAATTTCAAAAGGGTCAACCAACATTGGCTCATCATGTTCAAAGCTTATGTGACTTGAACTTGACTAAGGGATGAAAACAAGAGGATGTAAGGATGGCTCAAATACATCAATATCACATCTTACTAATTATTATAGAAGTTGCAGGGCATGGGGAAATATTCATACTTAGGGAAGAACCATAATCCCTTGTCTTCAAGTGGGGAAATCATCTTTTCCTTCAAATTATATTTATGGTATTATTCATCATAAGCCACAAAAACACATGCTTATTTTTCTATGCCATTTCCCTCAATGCTACATTTAGGGATGTCTTGGTCAAAAATTAAGAAAAGTTTATTTTCAAGGGGTTGATAACACTATATAATTTTTTCTATATCGTAGTTGTCAAGAGACTCCTCTATATGATCATCACACTCCTCCTGGGAATTTGTGACACCTTCCTTTATATGTTGATAATAATGATAATTAAACATGTAAAATATTCCCTTCCATTCATCAGGGTCATATTCATGATTTGGTGCACATAGGAATGCCTCATGTTGATAAACATGGTCATTTTTCATTGGAGATTCTATAATGCTTCCTTCTTCCTAGTTATCATAGTCAATTACTCAATCTATAGCTCAATATTCCTCCATAAATTCCTCATTATGCTATTTTCCTAGGTCATATCCAAGTTCACTTTCAATGTCTTATCTTGATGATCTAGAAAAGAGACATATTCATTACATTCTTTACTTTCTTTATCATTAGAGTGATGAATATTTTCCTCAATATAATCTACTTGATGATCAAGGATGATATCTTCTTCATGATGAAAAGGATTCTCCTCTTTAGCTTCTAAATATTCATAGAGATGGAATTATATTTGGAGGGCTATTGTCAAACTTCATTGAAATTATTCATCACTTTGGAACACTGGCTCCCACTCATCAAGGAAATTCCGCATTAGTGCATCCAGGAAAACTGAATCCATTGATGTTCATTAGTCCCAAGAGAAAAAATGAATAGCCTTATGAAGGTATCCTGATAACCCATAATTTTACATTTGAAGCATATTTAGAATTTTTTTATATATGATCAATTGTTGATGATGGATTCCCATTAAATTTGGGAACACTTCTCATAAACTCTATATCCCAATTATTAGGATATCTAGGAATATCCATGACATCCAATTAAGGGTACATACCACCCAAACCCCAAATATCCATTATCTTTAGCCTCACATAATAATTAAATGGGGAATCACTACAATGAATTTGAAATTTCTTAAAACATACTTGATTCACCCTACAAGCATTTAAGCTTTGAAGATCAATGAAGAAATAGGGCTATGTTCTTCCATTCGAGTCACCAAATGAGTGGATGTATCCTTATAGATGCGATAAGCTCAATGAAAGAAATCAAGTTAATACTTTGGATTACAAGGAGGTTTACTCTAATCCTCCTCGGAAACAACACCATAAATGTTTCCTTAAAATATAACAAGCCTTGTAGAGGGGTACCCTACAAGGCAAGCATTAGACGAAGTGATAACAATGAGGTGTGGTCCACTGTCACCATAGCCACTACCCCCTATTGTTTATGGACATTCACTAATGGGATGCTTCCTATTATAGAGGTCACCTATGAAAGATATGCTAGGTTTAAGGATTAAGGGGACACTAGAGGCTTATAGAGGATGGATCTCCTTAAGTACAAGCATTAATCAAGGAAATAGAGACAACTTGCATCCTCTAATAAAACCAAATCGAGGCACAATTTACTTAGGTATCAAGATAAAATAATACAAATGGGATATACTAGGATCAAACGGGCCAAGAAAAGGTTCCCAATCAATGAATATTAGTAATCAAATGGTCTAAGAAACCTTTAACAAGTCCTCAAGTTGAAGATTTACACAATCTAGGGTTTTCCTACGGAAAATATACCTAGGGAAATATGATTATGGATTGAAATGGAGATATTAGCCACTAAGTGAGGTTGATTTTGAGGCATCCAAGTCTTCCCTCAATGTTGAAACCTTCCACAAACTGAAATTCCTCATCTAGGCCAAATCGCACCAAGCCCTAGCTTGGTCGCTTGTCCTTAAGATGGTTGAAATTAGAGAGAGGGTGAATGGAATTCAATTTTATGGATAAAATTTTATTTGACCACCAATTTTAAAAGGCCAATGCCTAGTCCTTGGTATTATGGAGTGCATGGATGTGAAATATTAGCTAAATCTTGCAAAGGTGTAAGGATATTTTGATGCCCTAGCACAAAGCCCTAACTATTGTCTTTGTAAGGGATCAAGGTCACATAACACATATTTCATTAAATTTGGTATTAAACAATGGATCTAGAATTTCAAAATAACCAAAAAAATCAAGTCTAGTGATGTCCTTGAAATAAAAAATTTCCACTTTTAATGAAATATGTGTTACATGTGAGACATATTACAAAGGTTCACCAAGGGGATTATAATTCACATTGTATACATCAATAATGTATACAATGATGATATCTATATTTTATACAAGAGATATTCAATAATAAAAGTACAATAGAAAAACCCTAGATTATCAATTCATTCCATACATTAGACATTAAAATCAAAGATTTATCAAGTATGTAGTTCACTTACAAGACAAATACATGAACAATCATTTATTGATTTGAAGATAACTTCTCCAATGCCAAGGAAAGTTCCCAATTGACAATAATAATCCATAGACTCACATCTCCACAAGATACAAAGAAAGAATCTCCGAGAGGTTCAAATTCAAGTCCAAGTGATTATGAATCAATAGAATGATCCTCTCCTCTATTTATATGAGGAATACAACATCTGATTAGCCTATAAAACCCCTGAAAATAAGTTTGATGAAAACATAACCTTGGGTTAGATGAAAAATCACTAGATTTAACATAATATTCCCTAACTAGCCCACACATGTGCGATGCTTGCTATCTAGGCTGATATCATGCAATAAATGAGCTCCAAATGGAATGTCCAAGTAAGATTAGGTGTAAAATATGGTGTAGAAGCATGTAAAAGTTAGGATTTGAGGGTTGGCCCTCAAAGCAACCTCATTT
The DNA here is from genome assembly GCA_034641835.2 of Pinus albicaulis. Classification (NCBI taxonomy): domain Eukaryota; kingdom Viridiplantae; phylum Streptophyta; class Pinopsida; order Pinales; family Pinaceae; genus Pinus; species Pinus albicaulis. The sequence goes on from CM076573.1 coordinate 957,501,494, forward strand.
CCTCTTGTGGGGTCCTAAGATCTAGTTGGGGCATCACAAAGGGATCTCCATGGGTCTCTAACTACTCAAAGTGGCCTCCTATGCTCCAACGTTGAGGGCCTCTTAGGTGAAACTAGCCCTTCCTAGTCTCAAAAGGTGAGACTATCCTCATTTGGGTCCTGAATCAGTTTCCATCCATCAATTAGTGTCAATGATAGCCTAGGGGTATGCTAGGTCCAGGTGTGTCATCTTGAAGAATCATCAATTCTGGTACAAAGTGATCTAATGTCCTGGGTGTAGGAGGTGCCTAGGAAAATGTGTCATATGATGCTGCTGCTAGGAGGTCCAAGAGTCTCAACGCTTCAGTTTCTTGTGCCAGTATACTTCTCTAAGGGCCTAGATTATTGTAGAGAAGGTGCCCAAGACCCAGGTTGTTGTACCTAAACCAAACATTAGGTACAAAGATCAGTATTGCATCTAAGTGAACCAAACTTAAATTCCATGTGTTATTTAATACTTTAGATAAGGATCCCCTTACAAAATCAGGACCCTCATCTCACAATGGTTTTTTATCCCTAGGTAGGAATTGCTAAAGGTAAACCCTATTAGGTGCTTACATCCCCTAAGGAGAAGTAACATTTCCTTGGTCCACCCTTCAATCGACGATAGGTGTTAATGAATAATAATGATGATATTGGAGGGGATAAGACTTCAAAGCCAATTTTCGTGGTCAAAAGGACCAACTAATGGGGGTATCCACATCCTAAGTGTATGAATGTGAGGAGGGAAAATTCATGGATGCATGAGTTACCAATTGGACCTTTGTTTTTCCACCCCTCTTGTGTGTCTTTTACTTCTTCTTAATTTTTCTTTTTATTATTGTTCATAGCTCAAGGGTTAGAGATATCTTTGAATTACATTGTATTTTTATTACATATTAATGATGAGTCAATTCATTTCTCATCAGGGTTTGGAAATGCAAGGGTTCCTTCTTTCGGTAAGGGAGAAAAATGTTCCCAGGAACTAGGTGATGGCTATAATGAGTGAGGTAGAGCTCATGCTAGGATATTGTGCACATGCTAATTAGTATGTCCCTGACCATATTTTGCATTTTGATTTTCCTTTCTTCGATTTTGTTGTGGCCATTATATGCTCTTTTCATTTCTTTTAACTGCATCAACCTCCTAGGGAAACGCTTCCAGGCTTTGCGCAAGTATGTGGACATATGGGTTCCAAATCCTAAAGAACTCATCGCAGTTTGAACCCAGAGAATGGAGGTGAGATGGAAATTTTTAACTATGATATATGGGTATATGGAACTACATTATCTCAGTGAGGTCTTCCTAATTAGTGCCCCTCCTATACCCACAGGGCCATTAAGGGAGGTCTCATTGGATTCAATTCAGAGATTAACCCCCATTTAGGTTAAAACCCATCATTGTTCCATATCATCCCATAATCCATACTAAATTCCCCAAAACAAACAAGTATAAGCACCTGATTCCAAATGACCAAAGTAGCTTTTGAGTGGAAGCCCACCTTTATAGATGTGCTCATGCCAAATGGGTGAGAAGCAACTATTTGATGCAAGTGGTGGAGATATATATCATATCAACAACTAGTGGTGGTTTTTATGGTTTTTTGGCTATATGGTTGATTGGATAGCTGCCAAGAATAGGAGAAAAGTTTTCTCCTATAGGGTTACCCATTTTGGTGGGTAACACATAAATGATTCTCATACCTTCTCTTTCAATGGTCATGTAATTCTATTTAGCCGTGTCCGACTTACTACTTGTGAAATGGATGGGATGATCAAGTTCACCTACCCTTGGTTGTGCCAACATGGTTTCAAGTGCAACTCCAAATACATCTACATGGATGTGCAATGCTATTGAATGGTGAATACCAAGTATGAATCACTACTCAAAATTTCCTTTAAGAGATTGAAGGACTCCTCACACTCTTGTTTTCCTGAAAAGTTTTTTTTATCTTCTTCAATAGTTTTTCCAATGGCAGTATAACAGTGGGATGCCCCTTAATGAGCTTGCACTAGTACCCTACATGACCTAGCATAGAATGAAAGTTTTGTACATATTATTGAAGGCAGTAAATTGAAAATATATTCTATTTTTGTAAGGTCAACAAGTAAAATATTGTACCATACCATATGCTATAATAGGGCCCCCATTATTGTATAGAAGATACATTGGTAGATTGTTAATGACATCTATGCATTAGATGGATTTTGCATTGGAATATGTTAGATATCATTTTTAGGAGTCACTTGCATAGTGTAATTCATTAATTTATGTCGATATCCATGAGTATTAGTCTCAACTAACCAATTTCTAATTATTTTGAATAGTATACTTCAATACTCTTAATAGTAGGTGTTTCACAGTGAAAATTTTATATGTGATTTTCATATCAAATTGATGTCAGTCATTAATCAATGACCATATCCATGAGTATTAAACTCAACTAACTAATTTATCATGATTTTGAATAGTATACTTAGCTCTCCTTTGATGCTCACAAGGGTGAAGAAGTGGGATTGATACTAGCAAATTGAATTGGATAGCATTAGTCATAAACTCTAGGACTTACACTATGTAGTTATTACCAAAATTGGTATCTAATGACTTCTATTTTTGTGAGTTCAAAAATCACACCATCGTGATGTAGCACATAATTTAGTGGCACCCCTATTGGTGTATTTGAGCTACACTTCTTTAAATTAGTGATAATTATATCTATTGATATCATTCCAACATGAGGCACAACATGAAAACATGTTATTTAAGGAAGTTGTGACATGTCAAATCATATAATTATACTCCTAGGAACTTATGGATGAAGTTCCTAAATGAAATAACCATGATCACAGGGAACACTAGAAGGGTTTTATTCAAACCGAAAGGGCATCACATTGTGTGCATATGATCCACATTTTGTGGTGAATGTTGTCTTTTTCCTATCTTCCTATATGATTTAGAAGTGGTGGTAGCTTGAAAATTAGTCAGTTATGGAATATGATTCTTTCCTTGCTACATGGTTTGAAAATTCATCACTAAAGGGAGTGGAAAATGGGTTGTGGACATAGGTCACACTCAAGTTGTGAAACTTTACAAAAATTTAGATTACCTTGTATTGGTGTTGTTTTGGTAACAATAGATCTTATCCAATATAATTATTCCATAGAAGAGATGAGTGTGGCATCCAGCATTTGGTTTATTTCTATTATTTTCTCTTTACTTGTAAGCTCAAGTGTTATGGTTAATGTCTTATGGGATTTTCATATAGATTTAGTTTAATATTCATCTCTTCGAGCTCCCATAAGATCTCTCCTTCACCTCAATAAGTTTATTTGGAAATAAGTCTACATATTCACAACACAAGATTGTGACCTTATGTGACACAACTTGTTTAATGAGTTGTCTTCCTTCAGGGTCTCTTATAATACCTTTATGAAATAGGGTAGTAGTTCAAGTGAAGGATCCATTACCTTAGTTGTAATCGAATATTTATGTTTGAGAAATATTAGGGGTTTTTATTTACTTATATTAGGTGTAAACATAAAGTTCTTATTTGATGTAGAGAAGTAGTCACAATAAGGTGCTTACCTATGTAGAAGAATGTTACCCATAACTACTATCATGTGCTATAATAGTCATCTAAATGGAATATCTTTGCATCATCTATCAAGGTCCCACAGTTGCATTCCATACACCTTCGCTTAGGAAACATTGTTGGCTTGTATCTTCCTCTCTTTTATTCATCAACTCCAAGAGGTGCAACCTTGTATGATCCATTCTTGCACCATTTGTGAACCTTTGTAAGAAATATGGGGTTATTGAAACCTATAGTTTGGTGAAATTTATTATTATTATTATTAACAATACTCCCTACTATTTCCCTAAAATGGCTCCTCTATATCTTTTGTATGTCTCCAAATAGCTAGTACACGTCATGGAGTGAGTCGTCATCTTGTGTCTTTGGGGTTGGAATCTCAGTTCTAGGATTTTCTAACTCAAAGGGAACATTTTATTACTACACTTCTAGCATAGAATGTGTTTATTCACAAGTATTGACAACCTAAACTTCTTCTTTAAAGGGCATGCCTCTATTTTTTGTTCTTAATGGGGGTTTTCTATTAGCTTAGCATTATTTATTCTAACCTCCTAAGAGATATCTCCCCACTGATCCTTAGGTTCTCCATTTGTAGTTGGATTCCATCACCATTGTAGGCTTCTCTATTCCTTATTTCCTTCATTTATTTTAACCACTCACCACTCTTTCCACATTTTCTATTACTTTCTCATCTTCCATAGCTCTTACACATCAATTGATTAATGTTGGTCATTTTTCCTCCATTTAACAAGCACATGCCATCATCCTAACCTCTACTAGAAATATCTAGATCCACATGGGGATCTCCTTCAACAACCTTATGTGAGGACACCTTTTAAATGAGTGTTTTACTCACAATCGCAACATGTGGGTTTGAATTGAAACCTCAATGACATATCCTTCAATAGTGTGATTTACCTAGTGATTAATAGTGTGTATGTTTAATTATCCCGCTTTTGCAACAGAAACAATTTTTTGATAATTTAATGAAGTATTCTATCCTTTTCACCCAATGTGTCCTAAGTCCCTCCAACCTACACCACTCAAATAGCATCATTGAGAAAGCCACCTAAAAGTTGTCATGAACACTCCATGTAATTTCATCTTTAAACCTTTCCATTGAAATTCAAAATTGTAGAGATTTGTATCTCGTGAAGAGGTGAATGTAGCAATCAAACAATTCCTCCACATCCTTTTATGTAAAATTCTCTCTCATTTTATTTCATCGAAGAATGGACTACTCCAAGTAATAGAATCCGTTTTTGATACAATCATAAAGACTACTGTTAAAGTGTTGACCAATAAAGGAACATTGTAGATTAGCATAAATAAGAATGATTTTGTGAATAAAACCAAGCAACAATCCATAAAAGGGAAAGTCTCACCTAAGATACATACTAAGACATCTCAATTCATTTAATAACACATTTATTAACCCTTGAACCCAACCCTTAAGTTTGACCTTTGGTCTAATTGTGACCATGTTAAAACTAGGTGTGCACCTGTGTAAAATGGGCATCCTTAAGTCGATTGTGGATTCCTAGAATATTTTGTGATTCGACAGACATGAGCGAAGTCAATTATTTGATCTCCTCACTAATGTAAACTGGCATGACTACCTGGAACTCAAAATGAAAATGGGTGTCATTTAACCTCGCCCATATCGATTAGATCCCGAAATATTTTGAAAATCCGCAATCGACATAAGATGAATGGTGTAAAGTGACATGACTACGTGGAACTCAAAATGAAAATGGGTGTCCCACTGTACAGTATATACTATACACTTTGGCATGAGACTTCATTATCCGTATCGGTACTAAATTCACTACATGGAATACTCACATGGCGAGGGCGAATGATGATAATAATAATGACATTAATAGATTATTTTGCAATCACTTGATCCCTAGCTCGAAGACTTCTTGTTATTATTGTGATGTTGACAGGGTCCAGACAAAATAGTCAATCCACATGATAAGGTGATGGTGTAACTAGTTATATATCGCTTTTACACCGTATAAGAATGCCGTCATGGTTCTGGCCATGAAGCCTGATTTGCGTTCTATGTGTGTAAACGTTTGTTCCTCGCTTTTCGAATGCCAAAATGGTGGTCACTAGGCTATAAGAGAATGCCTTATCACAGTCATGGTTGATTGAGCGATAGCCATACATAACTAATGGTTCTCCCTGGTCATCACCACCAACAAGGATGGGTACCAGTATGTAAATATATGTTGCTATTTGGTAAATGCGATCACCCTTCGGCTTTCTCAGTCATGGTCAATGATATAAACTTGATTCAGAGCTGTTCATTACCAGAAAACCCACGTTTGTATCTTTCTTCATGTCAAATGGTTAATGATTTCAATGAAGTTTGAAATGGACTTCTTAACAGAAATAATAATTTTTTTTATTTTTATTTTGAAAAAGAGTTATGATATCAATATACTTAGTATGTAACGCCTGTTGGAAGGTATCTTTGACATTTATTACTAAAAGGGTATATCATGTGATAAGTATTATAGTCTTATTTAGCGTATGAACTTTTATAATGAACATTAAATGCAAATACAGAAATTCCACTTTTATATTGAGATTTTTTTATTTTTTTGGGAGTTGAATTTAAAATATAAAATTGAAATAGTGTATATTTTGTTTATGTGTAACCATATTATTTGATATTCCAAGAAAATAAACATCAAACAATTTTATGTCAAAAAATTTTCAGGTCTTAGGGAATACTTTTCAGTTCAATAAAATATATCTAAAAATTATTTATTTTAACAGATTTATTATAGCCATAAATCTGTCCACTTAGGTTCTACATATTTTTTTACAATCTAGGATTTCTCCAACAATTTCCAAACCTTAGTTATGAAAACCACAATAAAATAACATCACACCAATTGTTAAACACTACACCAATAATAAAAGTTGGTTTTTCCAACGAAGATCCACAATTACAATGATACACACTAGTATCTCCTCTTTAGCACTTGCACTATCATCACACAATAGTAAAAGAGAAAATATACTCTTCCACTATCTTCTCCAAATCAAGAAAGTAATACTAGGCTTCCCAACTGCCACAAAACCCTAGCCTTCTCTCATAAGAACTACAAAAATCAATTCTCCCTTTTCATATTTAGGGTTTTTCCCAAAAAATAACATACCTTATCTTCTTAGAGAAAAACCTAACCCTAAATTCTTCCTTGGATCAAAACATGAATGACTCAAGATAAGAGAGCATATTACAATGAAGAAAAATGCATAAAAGAGAGACAAGTTCACTCTAGTTCTCACATCTTTGATATAAGAATGTGTAAATGAAAGAAAGAAAATACTTTATCCTCCCTTTACATATATATGAAAAGGATAGGGAGGCTCACAAAAATAAAGTGGACAATGTCTACAATAATCAAGCTAACTAATCATTAGATATGTTCACATCCATCTATTAAGGTCCCAACATGAGAACTCCATAAGAGGGATCTGATACTCCTCACTAAAGATCTCTATTGCTCCAAAGTTTCCTCCCAAGCCATGTATGCCACTAGGTCCACCACACCTCCATGAACACTCATCAATCCAAACATTCTCAAGCCAAGCATGAACCTACATTTAAGAAACCAAGTGCCCCATGCTACCTAGCACCCAATGCCCTTATCCTAGATATCTAATGCTACTCCTTCAAATGGGTCATCCTCCCAAGAAAGAGACCAACTTGTGCAACTCATGAAGAATGTCACCAAGACAAATAACTCTTTTTCCTCCTAAGGAAGCTCGTCATGTAAGAATCAATCCAATTTCTAGCAATCCATATGAAAGCCTATCTCTAATTTGTATGTCCATCACATTAGGCACCACCAAGCATGGCGTAAACACTTTCAAAGTAACTCTAAAAGCTAACATTTGGTTGCAAATGTTATAATAGTTTGTCCTCAAATATTACTAAGAATTTGTGTGGATGAATTCGTCCATTAAGGAAATTATCTTAGAATCAAAGGCCTACTACAAAATGTAGTCGATGAATGAAATAGAGTAATTTCCTTTTTTAGGAGCCTTGTTTAGGTTCCTGAAATTTGCGTACATGAATCTCTACAGTACTTTTGTGAATTGGGACCAAGTTGGCCACCCAAGTATTATGTGATACTAAGTAAATGATTCAAGAATCCAAAAGTTTATTCTTCTCTTTATGTATAAGGGACTCCAACGATGCCAATGGATATTCAAAAATTATTTGCATCAAGCTTCTAGACCAAGTTGGCCACCCATGTTTATGCATTACTAAGTAAATGCCTCAAGCATCCAAAAATTTCTTCTCCTCTTTATGTATAAGAGGTTCTAATGGGGTCTATTAATGGATAGATATACCTCGTATGCCAAAAGCGTTTTTTATCAATATTCTAGTGCTATGGTATGTTGAATTTTTAGATGTTACTTTTAATTTATTATAGGTCCATCCAAAGATATCATTATATTTGTTTCAACATGTTGATATGCCTTTTTCCATTGTCCAATAATTCAACAAAATCTGTGGTTACAAGCTTCAAATCATGTGGAGTTCTTAGATTAATTTCTTTGTAATTAATAAATGAGATATTTGTTTTCATATTAACCAATTTATGAAAGCTAGCTCATAATCTTAAAAACTTCTCAAGGTTGGCAACCTAATTTGGAATAAAATTAGAATGAAAGTCCCCTTTTATCATTATATGTTGTTGCAATACATAAAGTGTGTTCTTTATAGACAACGATGGCACCTTTGAACATTTTAGTGATGGTCCAGAAAAAAATCATCTATTGATTGACCTCAAATGCTTGCAATTTCAATATTGTTTGGTACTATGGGTTTAATCTAATTTTATTAAAAAAAAATATAATATAAAATGTTGTTTGGTATGCTTTCTGCCAGTTCTGATGGTTGGCTTTGCATGAGTGGACTGCTCCACTCCATGAACCTCTTCATGTGGCTGATCCGCATCTTGAGAGTCATCTTTGGGAACCAACAGTTCCTCCTCTGCATGCAAGTCTAGCTCCCTCTCAAGCGACAACTGCATGGCTTTCCCTTCATCGAATTTTATATCCCGTCGCACCACAGTCATTCGAATGTTTGGCAAATACACACGATAACTATGGGTTGTTTCTATGTACCCCACAAAAATCCCAACTTCAGTGGTCGGCTCTAGCTTCTTCCTGGAATCCTTGGTCACATGCACATAAACATATCAGCCAAAAAATATTAAAGTGTGAAACATCGGTTTCTTACGAGTGAAAGCTTATTTAGGTGTACTCATGCCAAGTACTCTATGAGGATAGTGGTTTTGCACATAAACCGCAGTGTTGCATGCTTCCACCCACAGATGCATTGGTAGGCCCTGATCATGCAACATCACTCGTGCTACACCCATGATCATTCTGTTCTTCCTCTCCACGACCCCATTTTATTGTGGGTTATGAAGCGCTATGAGTTCTCTTCGAATTCCTTCTTTACTGCAGAATCTCTTGAATTCGTTAGAGATGTATTCTCCACCATTATCGTTCCTCAGAGCCTTCACTTGCTTCCACGACTCTTTCTCCACCAATTCCTTAAACTCATAGAACTTTGAGAATGTTTGATCTTTCTTCTGCATGAAGAATATCCAACATTTACGAGAAAAGCCATCAACAAAAATAACATAGTACTTATGTTTTTATGTTGAAGCAACTGAGAACGGTCCACACACATTTGTGTGAACTCTCTCAAGGATCCCCGAAGCATGGTTCTCCTTCTCATGAAAGGTGGACTTTACATACTTCCCCATGGTGAAACCCTTGCACTCATATAACTGAGCAAGTTTTCCCATTGGAAGTCCAGTAGATATTTGTTGGATGACTTTCAAGGCTCCATGATGAAGATGGCCTAATCGCCTGTGCCATAATTTGCCCTCATCTTGGCTCACCACTTTTTCTGCCTTTCCCATCATGGGAGTGCAGCTATCTACCTCCATATTTTAGAGATTCTTAACTCGAATCCCTATCCTATTGGCTTGACCCATTGTTTTATGCCACAGGAAAGCTTTTTCATCGCTAAAAACAACATCATAGCCTTTGTCCTCCAACATTGCGACTGAGACTAAGTTTTTATTCAGACAGGGAACATGCTTCACATCTTTCAATTGAAATGGTGTACCTGACTCCCTATAAAAGGTAATGGTACCAATGCTGGTCTCACTGTATCGTTTGTCGTCGCCCATCACTATGTGCATCTGGAGATCTTTCTCCTCCAAGTCACTGAAAATATCCTTATCTCTTGTCATGTGGAAGGAAGCGTTGATATCCAAATACGACACTGATCTCAATGCACTTGAAACCATGCATGCGATCAAAGAGAAGTCAAGTTCAAATTGCGAGGCAAGGGCCTCACTAGTTTCAGCTCCAACAACCTTCTTGTTCTTCTTCATGATAAATTATTATTTGTTCGTATGTTGAAAACACTTCACTTTGGACATATCTATCTTCTTGCCTTTAGACTCATATTTAGAATGGAATTTCTTCCCCTTCCCCTTATTTTCCTTGGCAGCCAAAGCACAATCCTCTTCATCATCATGCTTTGATGAAGAGCCATCTCTAGTGGTCCGCCTGAACTCCTCTTGCACCAGATCCGAAAATAGTCGTTCCCAATCTGGAAATTTTTCCCGTCCGTTGACAGAGTCTTCATAACTGTGCCAAATCTTAGGAAGTCCCAAGAGAGCCAATATCACCAAATCATCATCAGCAACAATTATTCCCATACTCCCCAGTTCATCCCGACATTGGACAAACTTTGTGAGATACTTTGGAATGGTGTCGCCTTTTTCCATCTTGATCCTTTTGGGTTTATCTTTGAGCGCCAATTTCCTATGGTCATTACTGCTTTGGAAAATATCCGTCAAAGCTTTCCACATAGAATGTGGTGTGCCTTTCCCATGAAGGATTGAGACAATGTGGTCTCGTACTCCTTCCAACAAATCCTCCCCGCCTTTGCCACTTTCTTTTGCCATGCATCAAGTAATGCATCATCTGTCGAAGCAAGCTTAGGAACATCATTGTCAATGAATTCCTTCAATCCATTGTCTTCGAGTACTGCCTCCATCCTATCCTTCCAAGCAATGTAGTTTGATCTGCCCTTGAGTGCATACTCTAGCCGCAAGCCATTGAAATCCATTTCGATGTTAAATCAGTTGTAGCACCAAGAAAGTATTTCTGTAAATTCGAATTCTTTCCGCCAACAAGCCCAACTCCTTTAGCTCCTCTTCACTACTGCAATCTTTTGTGCTCTGATACCATGTAGAAATTTTAATACAAAATATGTATTTCCTGGATTCTCCTGATCTAACAATTATATGCCACTGTTAAATATAGAATCACTTCTACAAATCCTTTGCAGAATTTGAACAACAATCTCTAATCACAATATCATGAAGAAATATCAATCACACATAACACAGATAATTTTACCGTGAAAGAATAAAGCTAAAATCCCCACCATATTATATTATGTATATATCATGGATCATGAAACAATTACATACAAAGCTCCAATCCAAGAGCTCTCAGCACATGATCTAACTGTCTCACACTGTCATACAAAAGTTGGCAAGTTCCTTAGCTAATTTACTGCCTCCACACAACCTACCTCCACTGTGTAATCCCTGCTGATAGCAATCCCTGAAAGAATGGAATCTTGCTTACCTTGACTACGCAATCCTCATGGGAACATCCAATGTGTGTGTCGTTGCATGTGTGCAACCACTAATGTCACAACTGATAGTCAATTTTCCCTTTCACCTACATCTCAACTGGGTCTCCACTGGATCTGACATGCATGCAGTTAATAGTAGTAAATATTCAGTTTCATGTGAGACCATTGATTGTGAATTAATTAATAATTAATTCACTTGATCTCTCACTAGTGTATCTTTAGTTACAACTAGCACAACTGAGTTTAACTCACTTAACTAAGTTAAACTACTTTACAACTTTCAGAACTGCACTTCCAACTCTGTTACAACTTTGAATCACTTAGTTACAACTAAGTCTACTTGCATGTCCCACCAACTAACCTCTTAACTCAAAATTCCTATAGCTAACTGATTTTCCACGTCAGTTAACTATTTCCAAGTGCTCATTGAGAATAGATTATTGTTTATTTTCCAACTATTATTAAGGGATAATAATAGTTGACATGCATCTATAAATAGACATGCAATCTATAAATATAACTTGCACATACATCTATAAATAGACCTCATATATAAATAGAATTTTCTCATGCATCTATAAATAGACATCCACCTAAAAATAGCCTGAGGCTTCATCCTAGTGTAGGTGCTTAATTTTCACTAGGATATTTCTTGTTGAATCTCAACAGCATGGGCTCTATTACGGCCCATAGGAAGATTCCATGCCTCCGAGCTATGATCCCATTAATCCCTTCTATTCCTTTTGATGTAACAACAAACTCTCGGGATATGGCCACAAGGATGAGGTTTCATGTGGGCTCCATATTATCTAATGGGAATGCTCCCTGCCTCCGAGATATGATCCCATCTGGCTTGATGCCTAATCATCCCTTTCATTCCCTTATGTTGCAAATATAACCACTGGGATATTTCCTCCTAACCACGTCACCCTGTCATTTCTCAATCATGGTAAGGAAAGATCTATGCATCTAATTAGGGGCTTCCATGAAAAGGTTTCCGCTAGGCCAGTCGCATAAGTTTATCAAATCAAAATATAATTTGGGTTCTCTCCCAACATCGCTTCAACTCAGCTCTGTGTTGAAAATTTCCCTTCGAGCATGGAATCATTTTGAGTTTGGTCGCAGAGATTCTATAACTGACTGGATCTACACCAACTTTCTTCCATATATTTTATGGTTTGATATCCCTTACTAGCACTACCCCTCTTGAGATTAAGCTAGCATAAAACCTCCTGAGTCCACATGATTCAAAATATGTCAAAAAGGCTATAAGGAGATTAGATCTCCTCAAATATCTGCACACCCATGTGCACCCTCATACTTGTAGTGACCTAGCTAGCAACACTACTGAAAATGCAAGCTAAAGAATCCTCTGATGCAAAAAGTCATGAGCTATTAAGGTTAATAGGGAGAAATACTTCATCATTAACCCAACGAATCATAATATTTAATGGGTTTGTAACTAGTATATTCACAGAGACCTTTTCAAGACATGCTCCTTCCAACAAAATCATTATCCATATACTAAAAAGAGTCCCTATGTTGTTTATTGTTATGGTTTTAGATTAGGTCTTTATAGACCATTTCATACCCTTAAAATTTCACAGTATATTAATCATTCAAATGAATAATAGGAACTTAGTCTCTGTACACTATGTTATATGCACCATTTCAATCCTGAATTGAAACACATGTTCATTACATTTATAAGCACCATTTCAATCCAGAAATGAAAACACATGTTCATCACATATATAAGCACCATTTCAATCCAGAAATTAAAAAAAAGTGTCCATGATCATTGTAAATACATGAGAACACTTATATTATATATTTTCAGGGAAAATGAGTCCAGAAAAAAGACTCTCTAACCAACTGTAGACAGTTTCAACTAAGCTCACTTGTAGTTGTAACCCCCGAGTAACATTCCAGAGACGAGGGGCCTGCTCAAAGGATTAAAATACCAAATTCCAGCTGAAAAATGGAATCTAGAAGACCTCCTTCCTCTACCCACCATCCATTCAATAGTTAAAAAAACACAAGGAATCCAGAGGTTAGCTTCCTCCACCCTCCAACAACCCAATGGAAGCCAGTCAAACACGTAGGGAATTTAGAGGCTTCTTATCCACCCAAGAAAATACAAGGAATGTAAATGAAATTTTCCTCCACCCAATAGTTTCAAGGGAGTATATATAAGAAAGTATTCATCCTTAAAAAAACAGAGTGGTTCCACCCATTTTGGGGCATTCAGAACCCATTTAAAAAAAAAATAGCAATGAACGGTTCATAGGTCCTCCCTCTAGTAATCCAAGGAAAAACCCTCCACCATATCCATCAAGAGAATCTAGATAAATCCCCTCTTCACCCTCTGGCTATATAAGGAATCGAGATACCATATTTCCTCACCAAGGAGAGACCTTCTTTTTTCCAATTCTTTCCAATCGAACTCATATCATTGTTTTCTATTCTCTTCTGCAAAGCTCCTTGTTGTTAATCCTCTTCTAATTTTTTCTCTATTCTTGAATGTAGATGTTGAATGAGTGGGGTCGAAGTCTCTCTAATTTGAGGTTGTGTGAATGGAATTCATGCCTGAGTGAGGTTGAGTCCCCTTATTTTCTTTTGTTTTCTGCATAGTCTTCCAAATCCATTTATTATTGTACTTTTTTCCTTGTAAGTGTCTCTCAAGGAAACATGGGTATGCGTAGTTATCTTGCAACCATTTAAACTCAGAAACTAGTCTATTAAAGCCACACCAACCAACCTTTAATTACTGTCAAAAAAGTCTATATTTCCTGCACAAGGAAATATCATACATCCGAAGAAAACACCCTCCTAAGCTTTGGAATATGTGTCCCTTTGACTCATCCCATTTTAATATATTTTTCAAAGGTATTTACATTGCATTTTCCATGAGGAAAAACTGGGTTGGGGCTATCACAAGCCCCTCCCCCTTGAGGGAACATCACCCTCAGTGTTCTTTTTCTCATGTAAAACACATGAAACAAAATAAAAACACATATTGTATGATGGAGTTGTATATGTACACCTCTATATAGTATTCAAAAATATATATACCCATTTGATTCAACCAAAAAATATAGATGGATATTCCTCTCTCGGTGGAGTCATCCATTTCCCAAGTGGCTTGCTCTGGCTCAAAGTGCCCCCACTACAATTTGACTTTCTCTGTGGCTAAATTTTGGAGCATGATACTCCTCCGTCTAGAATGCATAATGGTTCTAGCTAGATTTCTCCCTCTGGTTCCACTTGTAGCACAAACCAATCAATAACATGATCATAATCCTTCACATATCTTTGAAGCAAATAAGCATGGAAAACATCATGAACTTTAACTAAAGGAGGTAAGTTTAGCCTATAGGTGACTGGTCCAAGCCTTTCAAGGATCTCAAGAGGCCCACAATACCATGGTGCCGACTTGGAACATGACCCAGTCCTTAAGGAATTATTCTTGGGTTTGATACTCAAATAAATGTGTTCCCCAACTTGGAATTATTTATGTTGGTCTACATATATTTTTTTCCTATCTTGTGCCACTTTCAAATTACACTTGATGGTATGAATTTTGTTCTCCATTTCCTTGAGCATATCAGGCCTAACAAGGAACATCTTCACTGGATCACTCCAACTGATAGAGGTATTGCAACTTCTCCCATACAATGCCTCAAATGGACTCATATTTATGGATTCTTGGTATCCAATGTTGTATGAAAAATTTATAAGTGGAAGATAATCTTCCCACTTCTTGGGTTGATGCATCACATACATCCTGAAAATGTCCTTGAGGATCCTATTTTTTCTCTCTATTTTTCCATCAATTTGTGGATGATATGTTGTTGTATTGAATGCCAATTTTGTCCCCAAACCTATAAACAATTCCTTCCAAAACCTTGAAGTGAACGTAGCATCTCTATCTGAAATAATTTTCTTGGGAACACCATGCAGTCTCATAATCTCCTTTATGAATATTTTTTCCAGCTCTCTGGAAGAATTAGTGGATTGAATGCCACAAATTGAACCACTTTTCTCAACATGTCAATCACCACCATAATTGCATCATGTTTCCTAGATGTTATAGGAAGACCTGTGATGAAATCCATAGAAATTACCTCCCATTTCCATTCCAGAATGGGAGTAGGCTACAATAATCCACTTGGATCCTTGCACTCAACCTTTACCTACTGGAATTCTATGCATCTGGAAACAAAATCAACCACTTCTTTCTTCAAATTCAGCCAATATTATAAATTTTTAATGGTCATGAGGCTCCTTTAGTACCTTGGATTTCCTGAATAAGGCTTAACATGGAAATATTTAATTATAAGCCTCTTTAATTCATCACTATTGGGCACATAAATTATTCTCTTAAACCTAATTAGGTTTTCATTAGTGAGATGATATTCCTCATCCCCACCATCTTGTATTGAATTTTCTTTCATTTGTTGATATTTTCCATCATGTTGTCCTTTATTCTTGACCCTTTCTACCAGGTCTATTTTGTTAGAGCTTATAGTTGCCAAGTGATTCACTTGAATCATTCTACTAAGCACATTAACAACCTTGTTTTCTTTTATTTTTTTCACTTAATATCAAAGTAAAACTCTCTAAGTATGGGCATCCATATTGCTTGCCTTCTGCTCATCTTGGGTTTCTCAAAAAAATACTTGAGCCCACTATAGTTGGGCATAAGTGTAAACTTTCTACCAAGGAGGTAATGCCTTCACATATTCAACCATGAATTATGGAAAATAACTCTAGATTACGAGTCACATAATTCACCTCATGTTCATTCAATTTTCTTGACTCATAACACACTACCTACCCTTCTTGCATCATGACTCCACCAAGTCCTTCTTTGCAGGCATCTGTGTACACCATGAAATCCTTTTCAGGATCTACAATCCTCAATACTGATGCATTTATGAGAAATTTCTTTAGTTGTTCAAAACTTGTTGCACATTGAATTTTCCATCCAAATTTCTTTCCTTTTAATAACCTGCCAATCCCATGAAATATATGATCTCATTCACATTGTTTGGTGTTGGCCACTCCATTATATTTTTTGTCTTCTCTCGATCAATTGATATCCCTTCCTTGGAGACAATATGCCCCAAATAGTGCATTTGTGACTAGAAAAAATCACACTTACTGAGCTTTGCATAGAGATTGTGCTTCCTTATCAACTATAGCACTGCAACCAAATTCTTTTCATGCTCTTCCTTTGTCTTTGAGTACACTAATATGTCATCAACAACACAATGAAAAACTTATCCAAATTATGATGCATCACAGTATTCATTAAGCACATGAATGTGGAAGGGGCATTAGTAAGCCCAAAGGGTACCACTACAAACTCATAGTGTCCATATCTTGTCCTGAAAGAAATCTTGTGAATGTCCTCCTCCTTGATTCTTTCTTGATGATATTTTGGCCTCAAATCAATCTTGAAGAAAATCGTTTCTTCCCTCAACTTATCAAAGAGATAATCAATCCTTGGAAATGTGTACTTGTTATTTATGGTCACCTTGTTTAATTTCATGTAGCCAATGCATATTCTAAGGGTTCCATCCTTCTTTACAAACAATACAGGTGCTGCCCATTGAGACACACTTTGCCTTATGTAGCCCTTTTCCAACATCTCCTTTAGCTACAATTTTAGCTCCACCAACTCAAGGGTACTCATCTTGTATGGTGCCTTGGATGCTGGTGCTACTCTAGGTACCAAATCAATAGAGAAATATACCTATGTGAGGAGCTAATCTAGGAACTTCCATTGGAAACACATATGCATACATTCTGCTTAAATATCAAGATACATCACCCACTATGCAGTCTTCTTGGGCATTGTAAATATTTAGTCCAACATTTTACGGTGTGGATAGTCTCTTTTATTGTGGTTTTCACCACATTTACAACACTTTTAATGGCTCTCGGTATTCAATATTGTGATATTATGATGCTGGTTGTTACACATTTCTCTTAACAACAACATTAGTTTTCTGTTGAAATTTCTTTGTATGAGTTGGGTGCTTATCTTCCTTTTTTTTTCAAGGTTTCTTCGGCCAATTCTTCTTAATTCCAACATTGTTCCTTGATTTCCTATCACCTTTTATTTATAGCCTATGTTTTTCTTTCTCATAGCAGTATTTTAGCTTCTTAATGGAATCCTTCAGAGTCTAAGGTTCCAACAACTCAATTTTATCTCTGAATGTCCGAGAAAACCCACTAATAAAACTTTGGATCTAGGCTTTCTCATCTTTGAGATATGGCACATACCTCAATAGTTCTAAAAACTTGGTGAAGAAACACAATCACCAATCACAAAAAGTAAAGAAATAAGCAAATCAAACCACAAAATAGATATTTTCCCAGGGAAAGCTTACTGATCAAAACCCCTCTATATTATATTGTATATTCAACAAGGAATCATGAAACAATACAATTCATTCTTGCTCACAAGAATCTCATGCACTCTACCTATCATCTCACACTAATCTAAGAAAAATTGGACAAAAACTTAGCCAATTCTCAGCCTGTCTTCAGCTTGCCTTCCTCATGTAGTTTATGTGGAATTCAATCTCTACTCCATAGGAATTTCAGCCTTCCTTAACTGCACTGAGTATCATGGAAATCCTGTGGTGTTTTAACTGCATCTCGACAATCTGCTAATATCACAACTGATAGTTAACTTCCCTTTAACCTTTGTCTCAACTGGGTCTCCATTGGAACTGACATGCATGCAACTATTAATAGTAAACCATCAGTTGCATGTTATATCATTGATTATGAATTAAATAATATTTAATTCACTTGATCTCTCACTAGTGCAACAATCAGTTACAACTAGCTCAATTGAATTTAACTCACCTAGATCGAGTTAACTTATTTATCATGCATTAAATAATGCACCAACTGCAATTTGAACTCTGTTACAACTATAGTTACTCTGCATGCCTCACAAAATACCCTCAACTCGAAATTCATGAGCTAACTCAGTTAAATTTTACAAGTGATTTTGAGATAAGATTACAATTTATTGTCCAATTTAATTAAGGGATAATTAAATTAGACACATTTACATTTTAATAAATAAATTTAATTCCACACTAATGTATCACTTGGACCCATCACTATGTGACTATCGCTTGGACCCATCACTGTGTGACTATTTCTTGGACCCATCACTTTGTGACTATCGCTTGGACCCATCACTGTGTGACTATCGCTTGGTTCCGTCACTGTGTGAGTATCACTCGAACCTGTGATCCCACGATCCCACATTAGTGTGTGTGTCATCATGTTGTCTTTGGATGCCAATTTCACCATTTCTTGTTGCAAACTTCAACACACCCTCTCAAAAACAAAGGAATGTCCTTACATGTGACATGCAACTCTTGCATGCGACACTTCTCTAGTGTTTCTCGCACATGCAACACTTTCGAAACTGAATAGCCTCCAAACAACTGAATCATTATAATGCATCTGTCATCAAATTCTTTTGATTTCTAGTACCTACTGCACATGTTTACTGGATTCTCTGTGTTGTTGACATCTGCATCCATGCACTCTGCACTGCTGCCAACTTTGATCCGTGCTCCAATATATGATACCTGTCACTCTGATTCCTATCCTTCTGACATCTGACTGCATCAATCTAACTGATCTTGCTACTGTTGTACTGTGGGCTCCTCATAGCTAGGTTCGATCCATGAGAGACACCATCTCAATGAATCCTGTCCAAATTTCTTCTTGGGATTATTTTTTTACATCACCCCACCTCACACCTGGAGGTATATCTGCATGTACTCCCTCTTCCCATCTGGCTTGAAATTTATCTGATTGAGTGGTTTCTTCCACTCCATGATCATCCACATGTGGCTGCTCCACATCCCGAGGTTCATTCTTTGGAACCAAGAGTTCCTCATCTTCATGAAAATACAACTCCCTCTCAAGGGACGATTGCACGGCTTTCTCAAACTTCCCATTGGTGCATCCCTTGCATGTGTCTATTTGTGCAAGAGTACCCTTTGGCAGCTCCTCATCAAGGATGTAGAGATTCTTCACACGAATCCCAATCTTCTTGACTTGTCTTGTGGCTTTATGTCGAAGGAAATATTTCCCTTCACTAAATACCACATCATAGCCTCTATCTTCCCACATTGCAACTGAAACTAAATTTTTCTTTAAGTATGGTACATGCATTACATATTTTAAAAGGAAGGGTTAACCTGATTGTATCTGGAAAGATACTGTACCAATCCTGGTAGCGCTATACCTTCTATCATCACTCATTTCGAAATGCATTTGGAGGTCCTTCTCATCCAAGCTACTGAAAAGTTCTTTGTCTCCCTTCATGTGGAAAGATGCACCACTATCCAAGTACCACACCGAACCCATTACACTCAACACCATGCATGCTGTGAGAATTCAAGCTCAAATTGCGAGGCCAAAGCCTCACCAACTATAGATCATGAAGCCTTCTTGTTCTTCTTCTCTTTTAGACAATTAGTGGTATATTATCCATGCTTGTGACAGTGAAAACACTTCACCTTGGACATGTCACGCTCCTTTCCTTCTTCACGATCTTATATTTGGAATAGGATTTATTTCCTTTCCTCTTCTTTGCCTTAGAAGCCAAAGCACAATTTTCTTCATCATCATTCTTAGATGAAGATCCATCCCTGGTATTTCGCCTGAATTCTTCTTGCACCAAATCCGACCAAAGTCATTCCCAATATGGCAGCTTTTCCCTCCCATTGATAGAGTCCTGGTAACTATGCCAACTCTTGGGAAGTTCTAGAGAAGCTAGGCTCACCAAGTCATCATCCGCAATAGTAATTACTACACTCCCAAGCTCATCCTGACATTAGATAAACTTGGTCAAGTATACTGGAATAGTGTCACTTTTCTCCATTTTGATTTTCTCGATCTTTTCCTCCAGTGACAATTTCCTGTGGTCACTGCTACTCTGAAATAGATCTGTCAAAGCCTTCCACATTTCATATGGAGTCACTTTTCCTTGGATACTTGAGACAATGTGGTCTCATACTCCCTCCAGTAAGATCCTCCTAGCCCTTGCAACCTTCTTTTTCCAAGCCTCAAGAAGAGTGGCATCTGCTACAATAGGTTTGAGAATGTCATTATCAATGAATTCTTTCAACCCATTGTCCTTCAGTACTGCCTCCATCCTGTCTTTCCACGCAATATAGTTAGAGATGCCCTCAAGTTCATACTCCAATCTCAAGCCATTAAAATCCATTTCGGTCCTGATCCACCTGTCATACCAATAATACTGCTGCAAATTCAAATTCTATTCAGTCACAAACTCAGCTTCTCCTCCACTATAGTGATTTCATGTGCTCTGATACCATGTAGAAATTTTAAAAATAATATGTATATCAATGGATTAAATCCGATCAAGCAATTTACTAAAGCTTGGTATTGAATCCTTCTACAAATCAATTGCAGAAAATAAACATGATCGCCAATCACAACAAGTAAAGAAAGAAGAAAAGAAAACCACAACACAAATATTTTATCGAGGAAATCTTACTGCTCAAAAAACCTTTATCTTCTATTGTATATTCACCAAGGAATCATGAAATAATACAATGTATTATTTCTCACAAGAATCTCCTGCACTCTACCTATCGTCTCACACTGATCCGAGAAAAATTGGACAAACACTTAGCCAATTATCAACCTGTCTTCAGCTTGCCTTCCTCACACAGTTTATGTGGAATGAAATCCCTATTCAATAGGAATTTCAGCCTTCCTCAACTGTGTTGAGTATCATGGGAATCCTGTGGTGTTTTAATTGCATCTGTGTAGTCTACTAATATCACAACTGATAGTTAACTTCCCTTTAACCTTTGTCTCAACTGGGTCTCCATTGGAACTGACATGCATGCAACTATTAATGGTAAATCATTAGTTGCATGTTATACCACTGATTGTGAATTAAATAAGATTTAATTCACTTGATCTCTCACTAGTGCAACAATCAATTACAACTATCTTAATTGACTTTAAATCACCTTGATTGAGTTAACTGATTTCTCATGCATTAACTAATGCACCAACTGTAATTCAAACTCTGTTACAACTAGAATTACTTTGCATGCCTCACCAAATACCCTCAACTTGAAATTCATGATCTAATTGAGTTTATCACACTCAGTTAACTTTTACAAGTGATTTTGAGATAAATTACAATTTATTTTCGAATTTAATTAAGGGATAATTAAATTAGATGCATTTACAATTTAATAAATAAATTTCATTCCACACTAATGTATCACTTGGACTCGTCACTATGGGAGTATCTCTTGGACCCGTCACTATGTGACTATCACTTGGACCCGTCACTGTGTGATTATCACTTGGACCCGTCATTGTGTGAGTATTGCTTGGACCTGTGATCCCACAATCCCACATTAGTGTGTGTCGTCATGTTGTTTCTGGATGCCAATTTCACTGTTTCTTGTTGCAAAATTCAACATACTAGCCCTTATCTCACGTTTCCTTTGGCTTTGCAAATATGAGAGACTTTCCAGGATGAATGCATTTATCTTAGCTTTTCACTCTTGAGCTCTTACCAGCCTCTCGTTTTCTAGCCTTGAAGCTTATAACTTCAGCCATTAAGATTATCAAAGTATCCATCCAATCTGGAGAGTGATTCCCTCCCCCTTAGTCAATTGATGTTTCTTATTCATTGGACTTGGCCTCATCACTTCCATGTTGTGATTGATCATAATTGTACTGCACCATTCCATTCCTCATTCTGTATTTATCTATGCCTTATGTTGCTTGTGATGTGTTTTCAATCACACACAGTTATATTTTTCATGTGATACATAAATAAACATAATCATGACCATGAACTTTACACTCATGTAGCTTCCATGGATATCTCTACTTTGAAAAATCAACCATGTTAGTATGCCCATGATATCTATTAATTCATATGCATCAATCATATATTAAATAATACCAATTGTTAGTGCATGATAATAGATAAACAACAAATTAATCCCACAAAGTTTCTCTTATAGAGTTGTTGTGATGGACTATTTGCAACAAATAATCCAAACTAGCACATGGTTATTATCAAAACAACAATTCATGAAAGGTAATGTACAAGCCCACAAAATTCAAAAAATGTTTTAACTACTAATCGCAATCATGATAGTGAGGCATGTCAATTTTTTAGCTCTCCTGCTAGTTTAAATAGATCACCGAGTTAATCTACCAATTAGGCCTACAATTAGTATATTTAAACCGGATTTTAACACCTAAATATTTTTTAGCTAATTTATGAAATTAATCACTGGCCCATGATAGAGCCCATCCAGTTCAAGTGTTGAACTTCGATGCTCTTATAGGACTTGTAACAACACCACCCCACCTTCCCCAGTGGGATGGTTGTTACTCGGTAATCCAATTCCCCTTATGTTTTTAGAAAAATGGGATTAGTTCTATATTTTTTTTCTTACTGATCACGATAGGCAAGATCTGGGCATCCAATCAAGGGCTTCAATGGCTAGGATTCCCCCATGTGAGTCACATAAGTTTATCCAATCAAACTATAAGTTCGGTTCTCCACCAACTTTGCTTCAACACAACTTTGTGATGAACTTTTCCCTTATAGCATGGATTCATTTTGGGTTTGGTTATAGAGTATCGACAATCGAATATATCTACGCCAATGTTGCGTTATAGCTTCAATGGTTTTCAAGCCCTTACCAATGCTACCCCTCCCAAGTGTACACTAACATAAAACCTCCTTAATCCACAAGATTCACAAGATGTCAAGAGGGATATGAGGATATCAGAACTCATCAAAGATCAATGCACCCATGTGCACCCTCTTACTTGTAGTGACTTGGCGAGAAACATTGCAACATTTGTTGAAGACCTTCAGGATTGCTGAAAATGCAAGCTTGGAGAAGCCTCTGGTGCAAAGTCATTAATTATTAAGGTTAATAGGAATACAATCCTCAACATTAACCTAATTGCACATAAACTATAATATGGGTTTGTAACTAGTATATTCATAGAGACCCTATCAAGACATGATACCTCTAATGTAATCATTATTCATATAATAAATAGAGTTCCTATGATGTTTATTATTATGGTTTTAGATCAGGTTCTTTATGTGCCATTTCATACCCTTAACATAGTGTAATATATTAATCATCCAAATGAATAATAGGAACTCAGTCCCTCTTCACTACATTATATGCACCATTTCAATCTCGAACTACACCACATTTTCATTACATTTATAAGCGCCATTTCAATACATAAATGCAAACACATGTTCATCACATATATAAACATAATTTCAATTCATAAATTAAAACACATTTTCGTGAGCACTAAAAATACATGATAACACTTATCTTGTAAAATTTCAGGGCAACTGACTCTAGGATAAGGACTCTCCACCCAACTGTAGACAGTTGCAACCAAGCTCACTTTCAGTTGTCACCCCTAAGCCAGATTACAGATACTGAGGGGCTTGCTCAAAGGATTAAAACACCAACTGCCAACTGAAACAGGGAATCCAGAGGACCTCCTTCCTCCACCCACCACCCATTCAATAGTTAATAAAGAATAGAGAATCTAGAGACCAATTTCTTCCACCCTCTAGCTACCCAATGACATCTAATCAAACACACAAGAAATAAAAAGGATTCTTATCCACTCAAGCACAAACAGGGAATCCAAAGGCCAATTACCTCCACCTAAGAGTGTCAAGGTTGTCTAAAAGATAAAGTCTCCTCCCTTCAAACAAAACACAGTGGTTCCATACACTTTGTGGAATCCAGAACCCATTGTAAAAACAAACAGAAAGGAATTCTCTAAAGGTCTTCCCTCCACCCTAGCCATCAAGGGAATCTGAAGAAATCCCCTCTCTAGCCTTTGGCTATACAAGGAATCGAGAGGCCATTTTTACTCACCAAGGAGAGAACTTATTTTTTCCAATTCCTGCGAACCAAAATAATATCATTACCTTCTCTTCTCTTCTACAAGAATCCTTGTTGTTCCTCCTCTTCTGCTTTGTTATATTTTCCTAAATGTAGATCCTGCATGAATGAAGGTCGAACTCTCTCTACTCTATGGATTCCTAAATGGAATACATGCCTGAGTGAGGTCGAATCCCCTTATTTTACTCTAATGTCTGCACAATCTTCCAACACCATTAATTCTTGTCATTTTTCCCCTTAAGTGTCTCTTAAGGTAGGATGGGTCTACATACTCCTCTTGCAGCATATTTAAACTAAAAAAATAGTCTATTAAAGACACATCAACCAACCTTTAATGGCTATCAAAACAATCCAGATTTATTACACACGAAAATCTCATACATTCCAAGCAAGAAACCTCCTCAGCTCTAGAATCCATGTCCCTTTGACTCAACCCATTTTAATATATTTTTCAAAGATATTTACATTGCATTTTCCATGAGGAAAACTAAGGTTGGTGTTGTCACAGGGGAAATTATTTATTTCCTCCATGGACAAAAAGAAACAAGGTGGAGGCCTTAGAAACTTATAAGTGTCACTTTTATTAAAGAATCAAGGTGTGACACGCATAATAATTACTATAGAATCTTCTACTATCAGTTACTTTAGGGTCTATCAATATCCTCAAAAAAATAAAATTTTAACATCTCATTTAAAGGATCGTTGGTTCATTGCAATGTTTTCCTTCTATTTTTATATTTATAAGGAATTGGAATGTTGAAATGAATTCACAAAACAACATTGAGTCATATGTTTATGAAGGATACTTTAATAAGTGGTGGTACGTTTTCTTCCACCTTTGGTTATAGATTCCACACATGATGTTACCAAAGGGAAATATATGTCTTGTAATAAAATATTATATGGGAAGTTATTCCCTTTTCCACACTCTTATAATGGTAGTGTGTGAGCTTATGAAGGATTATTTTGTTAGGTGTCACTTTTTGTGTGGGTATATTTTTGGGCTAGTTTTGGAAGGGTGCATGATTATTTCTTCATTATGTATGTTGGGATTTTTAGAATATTAACAATAACCAAGTTATCAATAGAGCCACCCATATTTGTTAATTATCATATTTTTTGAGGACTCCCCAAGCGATAAGGATTTTAATAGGTCACCATTCATACCTAGGTAGGTGGGGGGCACTAGCCTCAAATATAGTTGGTAAAAGAGATAATGGCTAATTGTAAGGGGATATAAGCGGTCTTTAGGTAATGAGAGGCATCTTTCTGGTCTCTAAAAGAAGATCGAGGAATGAAAGGAGGGATATACCTAGGTGGTGCTAAATGGCCAAGGGAGCCATTAGGAGGTGTCCACTTCAGTTGCAATCTATGGTGGGATATTTTCTACAAGATAAGAGGATAAATCTAGGGATTAAACACTTAGTGAGACCAATTCGACTAGTGTGAGGGATTTCTCTAAGATAAAATTTTAAAAAGAAACATGGAAATAACATTACTTCTAGGGAAGAATCCTAATTACTTTGCACGGATCTCTAGACCATGACATCTCTATTATTATCTTATTATGAGAAATTTTTATCATTTGAAATTATTAGCTATAATATCTAACATCAAGTTGTAACAACATAGTTTTTGTGGCTAGAAATAGCATATCATCCCAAGTATGTTTCCCAAAATTTTAGATCAATAAAAGGTACATGCAAAAACAAATTTTTATATTTAATTTTATAATAATAATATATTTTGGAAAAAATATTAATGGCTTGAAATGAAATGATTTAATTTCTAAATATCATGCTAAGTAACTAATATCTCAACAAACATGGATACAAATATATTTAAACAAATATCCTAAATTTATCACTCTAGTAATGAGGGTCATTCCAAATGAAGGTTGAACTAAGGATATAAAGCCACTTTGCAAAATATGTTATTTCAAAATGGTATCACCAATTTATCCATTAAGTATTAAATTAACATGCAAATAAATCATGTCGTCATTATATTTTTCTCTTATAATAAATTAAAATGATTATTTTATAAATGAAGTTTTCCTTCTTAAATCTTTTAATTGAAGGATGCTAAATAATATTTTTGCTTTTCTCTGAAAGGGGTTGAAGAATGGTTTCCATAATTAAATTTGTAAAATTAACACGAATATGATCTCCTTAGGAACCATTACACCTATAAGGAAATTGATAATATTAGCATCAATATGATCTCCTTAGGCGTCATTACACCCCTGCATGGTAATTGATATGAGTTATATAAGTTGGTGTAGGAGGTTTTATGGTATGGATGAATGACAACTTAGGAATCTATAACAGTGTGAGAATGTAAAGGAATCAAACTATTAGTGGCTTGAGTGATGATGTCTCTAGGTAAATATGGATATTTTCGACAAAGATGTTGTGTGAGGAGGGTGGTAGTGGGGCACAAAACACTAGTTTTTTTCTCCTAGTTTTGTAGGGCTAAAAACCCTTTTGAATTGGCTCCTTTTGATAACGCGTAAAGTTTATATCTCTACTCTGTTGGTGCCATAAGATTAATTTGAATATAGTATATATTTTTTCTGATTTTGTATTCTTGTTGGGTTTATCTAAAATTATAGTTTTTGTTGTTTGGATTACTACATGTAGTAGGAGCTCCTTCGATTTCCATCCACATATTATCTCAAGGCTCTGGAACTAGGTGTTTAGGTGAGGTTGGAATATTGGGGTTACTCTTTGTTTTTTTTCATTCTATCCAAGGGCACACAAGTTAACTTATCCACTCTATTTCAACTAAATGGTGGTTTCATATGGTTTTCAATGGTTGCGATATTTGCATTTTTCATGTCTCTCATCTTGTGGGGGATCATACCCATTGCATAAAGAGAATTTTATTAGCTATGGAGGACTCTCTATTCATGGAATGCCTCAAAAGGACTAAGGAGAAAGGGGTAATCCAAGCCTCCCTCTCCCCCCTCACCCCCAAGTGGAACAAATCTCATCCCCATGTCATGAGGGTGGAAAGGGCCTCTAAAAATGACAAGAAAATCTTCCGCTAAAGGACCCCTCCATAGATAAGAAATAGGTGAAGAGTTTGGAAGATATGGTTCAATATAAATGTCTTTAGGATTTCAAACAACAAATAGAAGAGGAATTTCAAGTTTGGGTCTGAGCTTTTGATTTTTCTATATCTAGGCATATGAATACATCCAAGGTGATGGAATTTGATTAGCTTTAAAAGACACTAATAGCCCAAATGATGGGAAATAAAGGGGGCCAACTAGACTAAGGTGACTAAAGGCCAAAATTATAGTATTGTGCATCATTTTCTTCAAGATAAAAATCAAAGTTTCAAAATGGTAGTTGGGTGAGCAAGAGGATACAATGGAGGTAATTGGAACCTCAATTTCATAGGTGACTACTCTATCTTGTTATCACTTATGAAAAGATGAGGTTGGAGGTGATTAGGATAGTTAAGGAGCTAAGGGATCATGTCCAACTACGCCCATCTAAACCAACTCCAGTTTTATTATCTTTTCTTTCATCTTTATTGAAGTTTCACTTGTAGAAATTTTAATACAAATTATGTATTGCCTGGATTCTCCTGATCTAACAATTATATGCCATTGTTAAATAAAGAATCACTTCTACAAAAATATTTGTAGAATTTAAAACACCATCACCAATTGCAATATCAAGAAGAAAGATCAATCACACATAACACATATGTTTTTACTGGGAAAGCATAAAGCTAAAACCCCCACTATCATATATTATGTATATATCATGGATCATGAAACAATCTCATACAAAGATCTAATCCAAGAGCTCTCAGTACCATGTAAAATCGTCTCACATTGTCATACAAAAATTGGCAAATACATGTGCCAATTTACTGCCTCCTGACAACCTGCCTCCACTGCGCAATCCCTGTTGATAGCAATCCCTGTTGATAGCAATCCCTATTGATAGCAATCCACTAATGTCACAAAAGATAGTCAAAATGTCCCTTTCACCCACATCTCAACTGGCTCTCCACTGGATCTAGCATGCATGTAGTTAATAGTAGTAAATCTTCAGTTGCATGTGAGACCACTGATTGTGAATTAATTAAATAATTTATTCACTGATCTCTCACTATTTTATCATCAATTACAACTATCACAACTAAGTTTAACTCACTTAACTGAGTTAAACTACTTTACAACTCACATAACTACACATCCAACTCTGTTACAACTTCGAATTAGTTAGTTACAACTAATTCTACTTGCTTGTTCCACCAACCAACCTTTGAACTCGAAATTACTATAGCTAACTAATTTTCCACTTCAATTAACTATTTCCAAGTGCTCATTGAGAATAGATTAATATTTATTGTCCAACTATTATTAAGGGATAATAATAGTCAACTTGCATCTATAAATAGACATGCGATCTATAAATAGAACTCTCACATACATCTATAAATAGAATTTGCTCACCATCTGTAAATAGACATCATCTATAAATAGAATTTGCTCATGCATTCTAAAAATAGACTTCCACCTAAAAATAGCCCGAGGCTCCATCCTAGTGTAGATGCATAATTTTCACTAGGATCTTCTTGTTGAATCTCAACATCACTTTCTTATTTTTATGTTTTTTACCAGGAACCTTAATAATTATTTTGAATGTGGGATCGATCTAGGCAATCTTGAGATGCTTTTGTGAAACAATTTGTAACCTGGTTACCTTCATAATGAACCATTAACAACCATATTTATAATGTTTTTTTACAATATTCATATAAAAGCAAACTAACTAAATATACAATCTTTAATTTTTCATAAAACTTAATTATACCAAATCTCAAAAATTGCTAACTCATATATTTTCACATAGTTTTTTAAATTTTACACCTTTACATAACCTAACAAAAATATGTTAGTTAGCTTTAGCTTGGGTGGTTGGGAGAAATTTTTTGATCCTCCCCACTTGGGTTCATTCTTGCATGTGACATGTTGAACTCACTATAGGCATTTCTTGTAATGACTTCAAGCCTTGTTTTCCTCTTAAAACATGTATATTCCTCATATATATCAATATCAATCAATATATTTATACATATGTATAGCATAGTTTGAATATAAACTTCCACTTCATATTGTTTATTTAAAAAATAAATGATTATGTCCATAAATGTTCTATAGTTCAATAAATAGGATATGTTGTCACATCATGTTATGTTATGTGTTATGTTATGTTACGTAACATTACATTAAAAAATAATAAATAAATATTTACATCAAAAAATAAAAAAATAAAAGTCAGTGGATGTTACACGATGCAGTAAGGGGAGGGTCAATTGGTAGCTTTCTCTTCCATCATCCCCTCTCCAACACACCCAGTGTTTTCTTAGACATCACCATTCCCCACATTGAGTCAACATTGTCCATTTTTTTTTGTTTAGAAGGAATATATGTGAATCATACTATGCTCATCCAATTGTGCTCAATCTAATCAACCATTTTTTGTTTATTGCACAAATCTATTTGGCTTACTATCAATGTCTTGCATAGTCTATACAAAAAATAACTAAAGATTAGTCAGTGCCTTCTGTTAATGTGATTGTCACAATTAAGTCAAAGTGTGTGTTGGGATCTCTCACTTGAAATACTTTTCAGGGTAATAGTGGGAGTATGCCTTAGAGTGATGTACACACAACTCTCACTTGAGATTCTTTCCATAAGTCATAATAAGATCACAAAGTTGATGTGTCTTTTAGTGATGTGTAGTGTGGATATCTATTTGCAAAATCAAGTTGAACTCACTATATACATTAATGAAAAGAGATTATTATGAAGTATGTCAAAAGCCTATAACATACAATTCTTAAACTCTCTTTATGTAAACTAGCTAGATATTTATAAAAAAATTTATCTTTATAGATTTTTGTTTATTTTTTAAATGTAAAATTATTTTTACATTTTAATTGTAAAGCAAAATGTAACGTATATGTATGTGCTTTAAACCAACCTAGATTCATCTTTATTCTACATTTACCATATATTAAAAGGAATAAAAAATTTGTTATGGTGTAAACTTTACCTTAAATTTTACACTCTAAAAGAGATTTACAACTTGAAAAATTATATTTCTCTCAATGAATAAGTTTATAATTAAAATAAATCTAAATCAATATTTAAATAACTACTATTAAATTTTAAAAATATTAAATTTAATCAATTAAATATAATTTATAATTTTTATATTTTAAATAATAATCAATAATATTAATTTTTAACTAAATAATTAAATTCATTAATATTTATTATTATATAGATTATATTGAAATTTTAATTATTTTTATAAATTTTATTATGATTTTACTAATCTGTTATTTTATATGATATGTATGCAGAGGATCCTTGTATAGTTATATGGACAATGTGACTCGTAGTGATGTCAAAATTCTTATGCAACAGATCCTTGAAGGAATTGAATATATACATTCAGCCGGTGTATGGCATAGGTAAGGATATATATTTAACAGCATTTTCATATTTGGTTGATAATTTACCATATATATATATATGTATAATTCAATATTTTAAGTGAATCGGTATTCTTCTTTCAGAGACATAAAATCCGACAATGTCTTAATAGTTTCGCCAATGGTGGTCAAAATTTGTGACTTCAACCTTTCACGTTCAGTTGACGAGGTAAATATATATCACATGGTTATATATAATACAAATAATTTTATATTTTATATACTTGTTGCATATTGATTATATAGTATGCATACTACAGAATTTCATTATTTTTGAGTTGCCTTGCAATCTCTGTAATCTTTATCTATTGTAATGTGTTTATGTATAGATACTTTAAATTGTCAAGTTTCGAAAGAAACTTTGAATTATTTAATAGTGCAAGCAATAATTTGAGGGGAATTTAATAACCAATATCTTATCGCAGGGAAAGTTTTAGATACACTATCTTACACTTTTATTTTATAATTTTTTTTTTTTTTTAAATAGATGTCTAATTTTTGTGGAAAGATGGAAAAATCATCAAGATTTTATGAATGACATGATTGAGGTAAAGAGGAAATCTAGTCTTAGTATTGTTATAATAATTATAAATAATGTAAATTTCTATATTCATTTTTGGTGATAAAAAATGATTTATTTACCTTAATTACCTTATTTATGGACAACAATGGATATTGAATCCTTTAGTTGTCACTTTAATTATCAATTTAGTGATCATGTAAACTTAAGAAGTGTTGTGCACCCTGTAATAAGAAGATGTTAGAACCCTTATAAACAACTAACATTAAGAAATACAACCAAATTATGAACTCTTTTATTCATAGGTCATTATGAAACATAAATATAGAAAATTTCCTTCTTAAGACAATTTGAATAACAGATAGCAAGAGAGATGAATGACAAATTAAAAAGGAGAATAACTATGCTATTTTTTA
This sequence comes from Pinus albicaulis, assembly GCA_034641835.2. Taxonomy (NCBI): domain Eukaryota; kingdom Viridiplantae; phylum Streptophyta; class Pinopsida; order Pinales; family Pinaceae; genus Pinus; species Pinus albicaulis. Next base: position 957,533,306 of record CM076573.1, read on the forward strand.
TGACATTATTTATGCTTGAAAAGGAGTCATATTTGAAAATTCCAATCAATATATTGATTGACGCAAGTTGTCCATTAAATTGAGCATGTTGTATTATGGGATAAAGTTCCCTTCTAGATAATTTGAACTGCCTAAATCCACGAGGGCTAGAAACACTTAAGGAAATTAAGGTTTTTTCCAAGTGCTAGCGTCCTTTGAAGATGGTGAAGGGATAATATCTCTTGAAGTTTTCAATAGTCATCAAGTTGGTCGAGATTCATAAACAAGGGAGATGACCCTAGTCTTGATGGATCAAATCCATGCCTTTGGAAATCACTTTAGTATTGATAGATAACATGTGCAAAAGATATCAAAAAATAGTAAAGATAAATATCCTCACATTTATATTTGGCTATTATGCAACATATGCATAAATAGATAAGCACATGTCATTGTGTCCTTCTTGATCATTAAAAGCATGCATATTTTACATTGTTATTTTGGCTTAGGGACAAATACAACATAAGATGGGCCAAATAATGGATAATTTCAGGTGGAATCATTACACCCTAGATGGAGGTTTTGCACACCCCTATGACACAAAATGGACTCCTTAAAAACTAGTATCTCCCATGATCACTCTTCCTAATTTGAATTCTACCCCTTCTTCTCCTTGTGTGTTGTCTTTCTAAAATCATCAATGATTGCATCTTTGTTTTGATATTTTGTTTTTATCTCAATCTTAATCCACCCTTTTTCTCTAGTATTCTTCATTAACCTCTTTGATATAATGCTAGGAAGGAATGAGGTGGTGGATTAATGGATACTTGAATCTTATCTCTATCCAACATTATCTTCATCCTTTTAAGAGTTTCAATATACAATTATGCTTTGAATAAGGAGACACTTAAGTCAGATGGAGAGTGAGGCTATATCTTCCTTAGGGTAAGTGGTTGTTCCTCCCATATGTTTCACTAGAGTTGTATCTCCTTATTATTTTATCTCTTTAACAAGATTCATAGTTGATACCTCCTTCTGATTATCCTCAAGTATTTTAATTAAATATGCATTAAAAAGTGAGCTCACAATTTCTAAGAGCCTCTCTAGTCTTGGTGGATTAAATTCTTACTAAAAGGGAGCCATTGTAATATTAATTTTGACCGTTTGTGCCTCAACAACCATTTTTTCTTCATTTTGAACCCAATAGAAAATTTTCCTTTGTTGGACATCCCCCATATAACGGTTGGGTGACCATTTGTATGGGTGAGGTATAACAAAGATGTGGAGGTAGAATTCACATAGCTGCTTTTTTTCTCCTTCATTTCACTATCAATATGCTTCTATGAAATATTTTTGAGTGTTCGGGAGGAATTTGGAAATTTGAGTCATTTTGGACTTAAGACATTGATATTTGAAAAGGAATGTGTAGGTTTTATTTGGAGCTATGTAAGCAAACATGTCCTTCTGAACAATTGATTCCAACCCTTCAATCTTCCCCACTATATTTCCAACATCCCTCCTTTTCCTTTCCAATACCAATATCAATTATTCATTTCATTTTATAAATATTTCATATCATCCAATTAATGCATCCTAGGGATTTGGAAATTTTCATGCTAATATACAATTTGTAGTTACTATTGTGATTGAGAACTCCTTGTGGTTGTGAGTTCTAGTTCCTTTCTATCCTTTTCAATTATTTTCCATTTTAGGGTCTCTTCCCTAGCTTTATCTAGTTGATCCATGTGACATTTGATTTTATTTTGATTCTTCTTAGCATGACACATCTTATGAGTCTACAATATTCAGTGGTAGGCTAGAAGGGAAACTCTTTTGAACAACTCTGGTAGGGGTTTGTTTGATAATATTTAATTTACTTACCACTAGGGATATGGTCCTAGCCCTTATGGTTTCGAATTTTTGTCCCCTCAATGGGTCACCTAAATTATTTTGAAATCATCATTCTCAAGTATCCACATCCACACTAAGGTAGCAACATTATCCCTTTCTCCATCTTCTATTTAAGCATGGAACCTTTTTTTTTCTTCTTATGTTGAGTTTTATTATGCATTTTTCTTTTCTTACAAAATTTTTCTTGTACCTAATTTATTTTTCTTTCTAGAGACTTTTATAGGGATTTTAATTTGGGTTTAAAAACTTTTATAGTTAATAATTCACCCTACTCGTGGTTAAAAACCAATCCCAAGGAATTTGGCATGTTTTCCTTTCCAAGGAATTAAACATAATTTCATTAGCCCATGGTTGGCTAATGCATAATATGTTTTTCCTTTCTACACCTTTTAACTCATATCCTCCAAAGATTTCAACAAGTAGTATTGCCACTCAATTTATTTTCTAACTTATAATAATAGAACTTCCTTAGTTAATGTAATAGACTAAATTGAAATACATAAACCATGTTATTCCTACCCTCACAATTATATATTGTTTGGAATGTATTATATTCTTTTCATGGTTTTTAATTGTTTTTGGTCCATTTTTGGCTTATTTTGGAACATTATAACCCCTTTTGGGTTGGAATATTGTTTAAAGGTGCATTTTGGCTTAGTGTCCCATTGTAGCTCAAATTGTACAGGTACGATGCAACAATGGTCAGCGAAAGGGCTATCATTCTAATATACTCTCTTTGTTCTAGTTGTCTCTCAACAACAAGATATGGGGGGTAGTCCATATGAAATCTGAAGATAAAAAGAACCATTGGAAACCAACAAGTCCGGGAGACACAAATGAATGGACTAGCAACTTGTTGGAAACCAACAAGTCCAAGAGACAGAAATGAATGGACTAACAACTTGGTTAATTTATCAAGCATAATGATTAGATTATATTATCTTGAGAGACCAGTGCCTTAATGGATTCAAAACACTTGGTTAATCAAATTATCTAGCAAGATGCTAGATGAACAATTTTTTCTTCAGGATGCTTTACTATCCTATATGAGATGCAACACAAAAAAACTAAGTGAGATGCAATATCTTGGTTTATTTTAAATTATATGCCTAATTAGGTGAATTCTTCCTCCTAATTGTTTTGAGGCTAGTCTCTAGAGTAAGTTGTGGAGAGAAACAAAGGAGAAGCAAGCTATGACTTGATTAAATATCCCTCTCCTTGAGTTCTAACCACTTGGTGCCTCCGACGTTGTAGAGATTGTGGCTCTGATGACTGCAAGGTCATCGTATTAACCACTAAAGAGGACCTATCCTTCGCAAGCTAAAAGAGAAAAGGTGGTCCTATCTTTCTATCAACCAAGATTATGCTTGGAGGTAAATTGATTAGTGCAAGACTATGCCTAGAATGTAGATGCAAGATGAGGGAATTCTTCAATGAGATTATTAATTATATTAAGTACTCCAATAAGATAAATTATCTAAATTCACACACTTGTAGTGATATTCAATATGGGAGAAATTAAATGAAGGAATTAAAGAGAAATTGAACAACTATATCAAGTGAAGCAAGATAAACAATTGCAGTGAAACAAAAGTTCACAATTATCAAGAGATTACTTATTATTGAACTACTTAATGTTACTTAAGAACAAACTGAAGCACTTAATGAGACAAGGCTAACAGTTCAAGTGAAATGAAATTAACAATTCCAGTTAGAACTTATCAATTATGTCAACAAGACCTTATCTTATGATTAACAATATTATTCAGTGATTAGGAAAGTTACTACTTATATCATAAACCAATGAAGCACATTAGATGACAATAGAGACAAGCTCAAAATGAGATTGCTAATAATGATGATGCAAATATCCAAAGATGCAACAGGAAAGTTAAGACAAGATTATTATCAAGATACCAAACCAACTTAAGATATTAGAGAGATCATTTTGCAATAACTCACTGCTATAGATCAACAAACAAGTTACTCAATAGAGACCCAAAAAATCACTTGAAAACAATCACTATTTCAATGATAAACCTTTAGAAATTTGAGAGATTGCCTTTAGACTTGCTAGGCTTATTAAAATTTGGTCCTATGGATTGATCTTTAAATCTAATCAGACCTCTTTAACAAGGATAACAATCCAATATTTTGATTGCAAACGAAGAAAATCAATGACCAATTTGACGCTTTAATCAAAATGATGTTTTATTAGTGTATTAGGCTTATTTATATGAGTGTTAAAGACAAATATATCAACAATTATGTTTTTGTAACAATTATATCAGATTGCTGCAAACTTATATAAGATTTTTTCAATATAGATCAGACCTCAAGAATGCATAGGGAAGCCAACATAAATCAACATATTGATGAATTTAACCCCTATAATCAAAGTGTGATGCCTTATATGAGTTATTAGCTTACTGAGGGGTTACTTTGGCTTATTATTTGAATTTTTTTCCAGTGCTAACATAAATTTAGATCGTTGTAGGTCATTATTCAATAGATGGCAATCAATTATATGCCAATATGGAATATTAAATGTATATATATAAAATCCAGTTCGAAAAGAATAGTTTTAATGCCAAGAAGAAAAAGCTAAGCTAGGAAAAGACCACTGAAACCTCTAGATTAGATCTCTAAAAGTTGTATAGGACCTCTAAAAATTCAAATCAGCCAATCATTAACAAAAATATCAACAACTTTTTGACAATATTTATTCACATAAATTCATGAAAAGAAATCCAAAACACTTATAATGTTCTTGAGATTAATATGTGATGATTTTAGAGTGTTTTTAGGCTTGTTTCTCTTGAATTTAAGGTTTGCACTAAAATGTTCAGATATGATTTGATTTATGCAACAAGTGAAAGAGAAGGTAAGGAAAGAGATAAAACCCTCAAGGCCTATAGGCCTATGTCTAATGGCTAATTTATATTTAGCTAGCCAAAGCTCCAATGAGGCTACTCTTGGTCTTGAATTGAAAATTGTGGGATTGCCAACACGTGCAACCACAAATTTAAGTTTGAAATAAAATAGAACAACCACCAAAATCCCACATTCAAGCTATAAAATGCATTTTAGACCTAGTGGTTAGGCCAATAATGGTCTCTATCCCTTGTGGCTAGGCCAAAGTAGCCACAAAACACCAAAAAATTCCTTCAAACTCAAGAATACACCTCCAAAACAGCTTTAGAAAATAATTTTCCTAGGAAAACCCTAGTTTCTGCAGTAGAAATATCCTCTAAGGCTAGTGGCTTCCTCTTCCAAGCCTAACATCCATATTCAGTGATATTGGTTTTGAAAATTGGGGCCCAATAACAGCGTATATACTTTGAAACCCCACAAAATCATTTCCAAAATAAAAATGCTAGCCAAAAAATGGGTTAAAACCCTCAAAACCCTAGTCACTGGGCAAGAATCTTTAACTTTGCAAAATAACTCATTTCTTCTTCAAATCGATGGGGCTTTCACTTGCCAAAAGTCTTTAAACACAAAAACCCCACAATTAAAAACTAGATTTAGACAACCCACATTAGATAAATACAAAAATAAATATACAAACTATAAAAAAATATCAAAACAAGTGCTACAAAATTAAAACAAGGGTTAGAAATAATTTACAAATATTTACAATATTTACAAATTAAAATTACAAGATCTCATTAGTAAATTGATTCTTTGTATGCCAAGATCAAATAAAAATTATTTTTGAGAGTTTTGAAATAAAATTTATGGATGAATAATTTCGTAAGATACCCAAGCCAAAACCCTCCTACAAAATAGTTTACCAAAATGAAATCTTAGATTCAAAACAAGGTTGGCTCTTCCCCATAGTATTTGAACATGGAGCATGTTTTCTCTTAGATTTTATAGGCACCGTGACATCTCAGGGTGAGGGTTGTCACTATGATCCCCGCCCACTCCGTTCTAGTTGTCTCCCACCAACAAGCTATGAGGGGTAGTGCCTATAGAAATGTGAAGGTAAAATACATGTTGATAACCAACCAGTCCGAGAGACACGATTGAGTGGCCTAGCTACTTGGTTAAATTTATCAATATTCAAGGATTAGATTAGATTTAGATCTGAGACTAGTGCCTTATGGTGTCAAAACTCTTGCTTATTATAAATTAAGACCAAGTAACCAGATGTAAAATCGTTGCTTAAATGATTAACTAACATACATGTTATGAAAATCCTAGGATCTAGATGTGATGCGGGGATATTGGTTTATTTTAAATTATATGCCTATTATAAATGGAACCTCCCTCTTAATTGTTTTGAGACCAGTATTTAGAGCAGGTTGTGGGATGGAAGCCAATGGGAAGTAAGCAAAGGATTTATTAACAATACCTCCCCCTGTGTTCCAACCACCCGGTACCTCCGATGATGTAGAGACTGTTGCTCTGATGACTGTAAGGTCACCATGTTAACCACTAAAAAGGTGTTGAATTTGTCAAGCTAGGTGAGAGAGGGTGGCCCTATAGGTTTATCAAACAAGCTTAGTCTTGTAGGCAAATATTAATGCACTTAGGCCTAGAGTGCTTATGCAAGGAGTGTGAGTGGGTCTTGATTTAAGATCGTTTATGTTCCTTAAGTACTTAATGTTAATTACCTTATAGCATGAGTACTTAATAATGAATCGAAAGACAATTTTAAAACAAGACAAGTGCTTAATGATACAAGTTTCAAGGTTAAACACTAGATCAATCCACAAGATGCTTAGTAATTTAGAACACTTATCTAATTTAACAATGATTACTTGAGATGATTTAATATATTCCAATGACCAATGTTAAGGGATGCTCACTTAGAGTGATAACCAAAAAAACTTAGGATGCCAATGCTTAAGATATACAACAATGTTATCAAATCTTCCTAAGATTATGAGCTTAACTTAGAGTAATTATCCAATGATTTTCCAACAATGCTTAGATAGATGCTAAACACAAATATGCCAATTAGATTCACTCAAGAACATTCCAATGATGATTAAAGCTTATAGGAGTGATTTAGTGCCATGTTAAGAATTCTTAGATCTAACACAAGACAAAGTAGATGTTAGCATAAACCACAATGAGCCAATTTGATCATGAAAAACCACTTATGTGATAGATAGGACAACAACAAATATATCACCTCAAACCAAGAAATTATCAAGCACATCAAACTGAATATGACCAATTAGTTGCTTAATAACTTTTCAATTGATAGAACAACTTAGCCAATCTAAAATTGTGAGTTTTTAGCCCTCTTAAGAAGTGTTATTAAAAAAATATCAGATTTGATCATATATTTATGCAGATATATCAACCACTATAAAATGGATATCCATGCCAAATTATTGATGCCCAAGAAACTTATATGTTAAGACAATATGCTAGATATCACATAAATCAATTTTATGCCTTTTAAAGTGTTCTTTTTAGATTATATAAGATCCAATCTATTTGATATGCAAAGATATTCTAGCAAACAAATGACTAGATCTAAGCTCAACATTCAATGCCAACTAACCAAAACACTAGCAAATTTTTACTATGAAACTATTAGTGTACTTAGACCATTTGTAGATGATTTTTAGGGAAGCTAAAGATGAATTTTGCCACTGTTATGGATGATTTAGTGAATTGTAGTAAAACAGTGACAAGATAAGGGTTTAGAGAGAAAAACCTAGGCCCAAGGCCTCTTATAATACTTGCCCAAGTTTACAAAATTTTCTCCAAATATTTTTCACCAGAAAACACCAATTTTGAGCCAATTTCTTCTTGCAAAACCCACCAATATTTAGTCAAGAAATTTTAGTGACGGGCAGAGGGAAAATTTGGGCCAAGAAGGGTCAATGCTAGGCTAAATAGGGATAACATTGGGGATAGAGAGGCATATAATGGTTAGAAGGCCAAAGAAGTATTGCAGGGGTTGAAAGGAGGAGAAAAAGGCTCAAAAAATAGATCGAGGCAGGAAGGAGGGAGGCCAAGGTAGGGAGAGGGATTGAAAATCCCAAGACAAGCCTAAAAGGTTTTTTTCCAAGCCCAAGAAGGAAGTTCAGGGACTGCTGAGCTCATGGACAAGCCTAAAAATGTCTTGAAACCCTACATTAGGGGACAAGGAGGAGGCCTAGGCCCTCTGGGGCTGACGACTTGCCCCTTGGAAGCCTGCAAGGGTGACACAGGGGCCTAAAGGGCTAACGCTAAGTCTAAGAAGGCTCATGTTGAGGCTAGGAGGGTCATAAAGAAAAGAAACTCTTTCTCTAGAAATTAATTTACTTCAAATCTCCAATTTACTTCATATTTTCTTCAGTAGTTGGCCCTGCAAAAATTTTAGAGTATGTATTACCCTCAAGGGCCTAGATCTAGCTCTAATATAGCTCTTCTCACCTGATCTCACCTACACAAATCAAAATAAAATACCCAAAATCCAAATATACACAAAAAATTCAAAATAATTCAAAACCCCAAAACCCCATTTCAAAACAAATGTTAGAAAATGAATTATTGACAAAATATACATGTGAAAAATCCTTGAGAGATTTTTTGAATTTTTATAAATGTATTTTGAAATATAAATGAAAAAATACATCCTTAGCAAAGTTAGAACACCATAAATTAATTAGAGTCCAAACACAGTCAGCCTCTGTCCAAAGGTCGTGAACTTGGAGTCCAAGGGCTGGGGAACCTACAAACACTATATATTTCTAAAAACTAAATCACTAGAACACCCATTGAATTGTATCACATAAGATAAGCCCACAGTTTACCAATAAAATGTTCCTATCACCTACAATGAAATCAAGATTCAAAAATTTATAAAGCACAATGTAGGAATTCTCGTTGGCTTAATCTTCGTCAAAATAATATCTTTCATCAATAAATAATTGATGATATTTAAATTTCTGCCATTGAAAATATTTATTTTGAGGAATTTTCGAATTTCTCATTAAACTCGTTTTTTATTAGCTCAAAAATAATTATTTTGAGCTAATTTCCTAAAACAAAATTGAATTTTGACTTAACCAAAGGCCCAAGGGTCCAATTTTTCTTGAAATTTCCAATAGTCACTTGTGGGGGACCTCCAAAAATCAATTTCTTTGATACCCACGAATTATTCCACTTTGAGAACTTAATTTCTCTAGGACTCTAACTTTGACTCAAATTAATTAATTTTCTAGCTTAGGATTAATTTATTTTTTCAAGAAATATTAATTAATTAACACTTGAGGGGATTAAATTTTTTTATACCCTCTAATATTTTAGCCATGGTGTCTAAGTATGAGGGATCATGCATTAAAATATTTTTTACATAAGATTTTACATTTACAACTCTTAAAGGGGGTTCAGTGTAGACTCTCAAAATACACAACCAATTTTGCGACACAATATGATCTAGTAGACCAAGTGATTTGTAATAAAATAATTTAGCCAATTAGCTTAAATTATTCCCAAGTCATTTTTACATAAGACTCGACTAAAACACTAGGACTCACTTAAGACTTTGACGAAAAATTCCATCCTAGCTTTGGGGCGAAGTTGGAGGGAAACTCCGTCGACCATCTGTATTTAGAAACACAAATGAGTCAGTGAGACGAAAAACCTCCTAGGATGAAATTTTCACCAAAATAATAGGCTTACCTAGGTTGTTACATACATACACAGTCTTACTAGCATCTTTTACATTGAAAATTTGCAGAATGGGTTTAGAAAGACTCAATAAAATTATGATTGATGATCTCGATCCTTTGAAAATATTTGGTACATATTCTTCCTCATAACTTCAAAAAAATGAGTGCAACATCTGAATGCATATGGGGACACATTTCTTGCATGAAGCAACATGAGAACCCCATAATCTTGCATCCAAGAAAACATAATTCCATCAAATACATATCCATTCAAAATCGAGATCATCATGCATACATAGTAAATTCGTTGGAATAGAGAAATCTACTCTAACAAACTGGAAATTAAAAAATATAAATGCATGAAATAAAACTTAGCTAATGACATAAATAAAAATGGAAGGGTTATATATACCGTACAAACGATTCCCTGTGGCATCATATGTCATCGATGTGGCACAACCTCAGACATCTGCTTGCTGACTAGTAGATCAATAGGTTGCTTATCAAATGTATTTTGCTAAAAAAATTCCCTCTTTGGTGATCAATGTACTACATATCTCTGGCATACTGGTCTCCCTTTCTCTTTCTACTCGATGAAGAAAAACGATACACTGACTAGACAAACTATGATTCAAAATTTGGAGGATGACATTGTGACACAACTTCTTCGCCATTTTCCATTCTCTTTGGAACTTCCACATGGTATATTCTTTTTACTTATTTGTATAATCTCACCATTCCACCTGTTGTTACGAGAATAATGGCATAATATAAATCCATCTGAATAGACCCACCTAAATCCGTTGTAAAGTTTCTGGAAAGAAGCATTCCCCATACATCTAGTGCATCAATCACTGCTATGTCCATGGTGATGATCGTGTATGGGTAATCAACCAAGGAGACATGTAGATATTTAACCACACCAAGGAATTAAACCTTTTTAGAATCCATCGAGAAAAATTTATGATAAGGTCTAGAAATTATTAAGTTCAAATTTTCCTAACTTTCTTAGTCATAACATTTGTAGACAAACCAAAATGAAGCATGCAATTGTGGAGAAAACAATAATTTATATCCAAATTTAGGAAGAAAGGTTGATGATCTTCATTTTTCATGTACAATAGGTTTATTATCAAATGTCCTTTAATGAAATTTTACCCTCTTTGGTGATCAATGTGTTGCATATCTCTGGAATATGGATCTCTCTTTCTCTTTCTATTGGACAAAGAAAAATGATACACTGGTTGGACAAACCGTGATTCAAAATATGGAGGATGAAACTGCGACACAACAATTCACCATTTTCCATTCTCTTTGGAAATTCCACATGGTATCTTATTTCTACTTCTCTGTATAATCTCACCATTCGACCTGCTACTACGGGAATAATGGCGTAAGATAAATCCATCTGAATAGACCCACCTAAATTCATAGTAAACTTTCTGGAGAGAAGCATTCCCTATACAACTGGTGCACCAATCACTGCTATGTCCATGGTGATGATGTTGTATGGGTAATCAACTAAGGAGAGATGTAGATATTTAACCACATCACGGACTTCAACCTTTTTAGAATCCATAGAGAAAATGTTATGATAAGTTCTAGAAATTCTTAAGTTCAATTTTTCCATAACTTTCTTAGTCATAACATTTGTAGATTAACCAGAATGAAGCATGTAATTGTGGAGAAAACATTCATTTATATCCAAAATTAGGAAGAAATATTGATGATCTTCATTGGTTATGTAGCAGTTTAAATATTTCAACTTAATTTCTTCATCATCAGGATTGTTATCGATATTACCTTGCTAAACCATATCAAAGCCTTGAAGAAATATTCCCTATGAGATGGAGTTTTTAAAATTTCAAGCACTGGGACAACCATTAATATTATTAATCCATGTAGCCTAGTATATTTTCAACCTTGATTTATATCTTTCTGAAGCAACCTGCTTATTCTGATTCTCCTCTTTTCCTTTCCTCTGATAGGTGTATCCCTTGCTTATAGAAATTTCTAGAATTTGTTCTTAAGATGGTTTTTCACCATATGCTTGAGTGATGGGGTCCTTCTCTTCACTGAAATTATTTGTGGTGAATGATGAAGAAATAAGATTAGCACATTGACTTTATTTAAGAGCATATTTTCTTTCATTATTCACTTGTTGATTTGTTCCTTCTTCTATAATTCTTCTAGCAAAGGCACATGTACTTTCCTCATGGAAGCTTTAACAAGTCTGAAGAAAGGGATAGGCTCGTCAACCATATTAGCAGACTTAACCGATGTAGGAGACCTCTGATTATTAGGATTATTCTTTCTCGGGCATGGATTATTGTTACTCCTATTATTATTGTTATTCCTGGGAGGCATATACTTTCCATATGTATTATATGATTTTTCATATCACTTATTTTTCTGGCATACTCAATTTTCATTTATATAATTAATCAAGTTAATTATTTAATTGAGTCATGTTATTCTTCTTTAATTTCTTTTCCCTTAGATTTTAATGGACCACTATCAAAACTTGGGACCTTTGATTTACCTGAAGATTTCCTATCCTTCTCCAATTCTTCAGTTATACTCTAGGCAGTGGTTAAAGTGGCAGGCTTGGCATGTATAATCGCATATTGAGTATCACCATTGAAAGGCTAGAGATATTGCTCCAAAATTGTCTTGTCGGCCTTGAATCATATCCCTTAGAAGACCACTAAATCTTTAGTTAAATTCTTAAACTAATTATATTTCTCTTTTCTTTATAGTGTCCAGTTCTTTGACTAAGTACTTTCCTTCCCTATTATCCCCATACTTGTCTTTGAATGCATCAATGAGGGATCTTAAAGAGTCGAAGGCATTATATGATTTATCATGAAACCAGTCAAGAGAACTATCTTCCAATGATAGAACAAAAAACTTCATTTTGACATCTTCATGAATGTAGGCAGTAGCATGGGTGAATCTTTGCACAAATGTGTTGAATTTATTTATATGAGCTTCAACATTGATGGAATTGTCTCCTTGGAAGGTCGGGAGCACGCTCATGGTAGATTCATCTAGAAGGTTGTGATGATACCCTGGCATTTTTGAAGTTGCAAGGCCTGTAATAATCACCCCTGATGTCTTGTTTGACGATATTAAGGAAAATAAAATGGATATCAAGGATAACTTATTGTCTGAGAAAATTTAATCGCTCTTTAGAATGTAATTTGTTTAACCAGGTTCTTAGAACCTTTTCAGGATCAGGAGCAGGGTTAACCAAGCTACCATGATTACTTCTAGAGTAATCTCTTATGAATGGTTGAACACGTGGAGTCACCACCCAAATAGGAAACCAACCTAAATGTCTAAGTGTTAATGGTGCAGATGAACAAGTTGAGAGGATTAGTGAGAGAAATACGATGAATAATAATGAAATATGAAAGATTGAGAATATGTCATTGAAGCGTCAAGAATAAAATCCCCAATAATGATGCCAAACAACGTTGTCGCTCATATTTTACAGGCACCGCGACAACGAATCAGGGCAGGGTTTGTCACTTTGATCCTCGTCCACTCCATTCTAGTTGTCTCGCAACAACAGGCTATGGGGGCTAGTCCCTATATAAATGTGAAGGTGAAATACAATTTTATAACCAACCAATCCAGGAGACACGATTGAGTGGCCTATCTAATTGGTTAAATTTAGCAATATTCAAGGATTAGATTAGATTTAGATATGATACCAGTTTCTTATGGAGTCAAAACACTTGCTTATTAAAAATTATTACCATGTAAATAGATGGAAAACCTCTTATTAAATGATTTACTAACCTATATGTTATTCAAATCCTAGGATTTAGGTGTGATGCAGGGATCTTGGTTGATTTTAGATTATATGCCTATTCTAAATGGAACATCCCTCTTAATTATTTTGAGACCAGTCTTTAGAGTAGGTTGTGGGATGGAAGCCAATGGGAAGAAAGTAGAGGCTTGATTAATGATACCCACCCCTATGTTCCAACCACCTAGTGCCTCCGATGCTGTAGATAATGTAGCTCTAACGACTACAAGGTCATTGTGTTAACCACTAAAAAGGTTCTGAATCCCTAAAGATAGGTAAGAGAGGGTGGACCTATAGGTATATCAACCAATATTAGTCTTGAGTTAAGATTGTTTATGTTCCTTAAGTAGTTGATGTTAATTACCTTATAGCAAGAGTACTTAATAATGAATCGAAAGACAATCTTAAAACAAGACAAGTGCTTAATGATACAAGTGTCAATGTTAAACAATAGATCAATATACAAGATGCTTAGAAATTTAGAACACTTATCTAATTTAACAATGATTACTTGAGATGATTTAAGATATTCCAATGACCCTTGTTAAGGGATGCTCACTTAGAATGATAACCAATCAAACTTAGAATGCTAATGCTTAAGATAGACAACAATGTTACGAAAGCTTCCTAATATTATAAGCTTAGCTTAGAGTAATTTTCCAATGATTTATCAACAATGCTTAGATTAGATGCTAAACACAAATATGTCAATTAGATTCACTCAAAAATATTCCAATGATAATTAAAGCGTATATCAGTTATTTAGTGCCAAGTTAACAATTCTTATATCCAACACAAAACAAAGTAAATGTTAGCATAAACCACAATAAGCCAATTTGATCATGAAAACCCTGTTATGTGACACAAAAAATATATCACTTCAAACCAAGAAATTATAAAGCACATAAAACTGAATATGATTAGTGAGTTTCCTAATAACTTGCCAATTAATAGGAAAAATTAGCCGATGTAAAATTGTGAGTTTGTATCCCTATTAAGAAGTATTATTCAGAAAATATTAGATCTAACAATATATTTATGCACATATATCAACCACTATCAAATGGAGATATATGCCAAAATATTGATGCCTAATACACTTAGATGTTAAGAAAATATGCTAGATATCACATCAATCAATTTTATACCTTTTAAAGTGTTGTTTTCAGATTATATCGGATCTTATATATTTGATATGCGAATATATTCCAACAAAAATTGACTAGATATAAGCTAAATATTCAATGCCCAACTAGCTGAAACACTAGCAAATTTTTTCTATGAAACTATTAGTGTATTTAGGCCATTTAGAGATTATTTTTAGGGCATCTAAACATGAATTTTACCACTATTAGGAATGATTCGGCGAGCTGTAGAAAATAGTGACAAGATAAGGGTTTAGATAGAAAACCCTAGGCCCAAGGCCTTGTAGAATACTTGCCCAAGAAACACCAACTTTGAGCCAATTGCTTCTTGCAAAACCCACCAATATTTATTCCATAAATTTTAGAGATGGGCAGAGGGAAAATTTGGGTGATATTGATATTGATGTTTGACCCAAACATCAATATCGTACATCGCAATCTCATCGACATTAGATCTCTTGGTCATTTTAGCGTGTTATGAGTAAATTTCACCCCCATTAGTCTGGTTTTTTAGAGCCTTTTTTGGGTTGGGATTTATGCATGATTAGCTGTTTATTTTACTGTCATTTCAGTTTTATTTACATTTTTTCAATTTTTTTTCTTTTTAAATAACCATTTGGGCTTAATTAAAATAAACACATGGCTTGCACACACTCACACCTAAGTGAAGAGCGCCTGGTTTACACCACCAAGCCAAGACATAAATATCATAATTACTTAATATGCCACACAGATCCTTGTTTAGCACTCTTCAACCTTTCCATGTCTGTTGTGTCTTGCCATCATTACGCCCCCAAGGTGTTTGTCGTAGAGAATCCAAGATCTTCACTCTCAATTTCCATTAGGACGTCTCACTTCCCCTTGTAGGGTCCGAGTTAGTCCTCCTCCGAGTCCCCATTATGACTCTGGTTCTTCTGGTTCATCTGGTTCTTCCTCTGATTCTGTTTCTTCTCAACCTCATATAGTCACCATTTTAGGCGCCAATGTAGGTGCATAAATCCAACCCAATGGTGGATCTGGCCCTAATCTTGGAGTCACTTCTAGTGGAACTGCTACAGGAACCATCCCGCCTACTCCTTTGCTACCTTTCATGGTAGGTTTAAGCCTTCCCAATTTTATCTAGTTAATAAATGATCCCATACTCCACGATGTAGGTTGGCCAACTATGCCAACTAAACTTCCTTTCGACATCCCTAAGTTTGAAGGAAATAGTGGAGAGGACCCCACTAATATGTACACTCCTTTCATATGTGGTGTTCATCTAATTCCGTCATTGATGACTCCATTCATCTTCAGTTGTTCCAATGAAAGCTCAATGGAGAAGCTGCAAAGTGGTATGCTGACCAGCCCGCCACATCTCATACTGCTTTTATGACTCTTACTAAAGCATTTCTATCATACTTCTAGTTACCCCTCTGTTATGATATTGTTACCGAGTTGTTGACCTTATTCCATCAGACTTCTGCCACCCTCCTTTCTGACGATGTCCAAGAATGGGGTAGAAGCAAGAGCATGTGTAAAGCTCCTAAGTTTGATGACCGTGTCTATATGGATTGGTTTCTTATAATTCTCTTAGCCCCCATAGGTAAATATTTCGCATCTCATTTGCCTCAGACCAAGGAAGGAGCTCTCCAGATTTCTTTAAAATATGACTAGATCTATGCCTAGTCAGGTTATGTTTATATCATTTTACTAGATCTTCCTAGACCCAGTGGTGCCAATGCACCAAGTGCATCTCACACCATCAATGGTATCATTGGATCCCTTTCATACCCATCGCCATATGCTCGTCCACACATGAGTTATGGTTACCCTCAGGGGGGGACCAGTTCCTCCAACACCTATCCCCCTCCAAGAAACTTTTATCCCGGTCAAAGCACGTCTTATGCATTTTCCCAATTGCATAAATTGATGCTAGGGCCAGATGTTACTCAACCTAATTACCATAATTTTTCCTATATCCTTTTTATCCTTATGCATATCCCGACGCTCCAGCCCCTCTGGAATTAGCGCCCCCGCCTCCTACGGATTCTCAACCTCTACCAAAAAAGCCATCTCCTCCTCAAGGTCAAGTGTATGCGTAGTAGAGCACGACTAATCCTCCCATTTTGATGAAAAATAATAAGGGGAAAGGAAACCAGAACCAAAAACCATAGGCTAACCAGGGTCGCCAAGGTACTCAACTTAATGCAATGTAGGGGAACCAACCTAATACTGCAACCCAACAATAGGGCGATCAACCCAAGCAGAACAAGGTTGTCCGTACGAACAAGCCTTGTGTTGTGCATGTTGTGCTATACATGGAAATTACACAGATGATTGTAACCTTTTACCCCAGATGTGTCAAATTTTGGAAGCCTAAGAAGTATCTCAAGGACAGCAGCCCATGACATCGCTTCCTCTAAACACTGATCCAGTTCAACCTTCTATGTTCATTAATCCTTTCCCTCAGCAAGCCCAACCTCCACAAGGCCAGATCGCCCCTCCACCTCAGCAATATGGTCACATTAATTACCATATTCTCATGATGAACTATAATGAGGTTATTATCGCTGATGTCAACCTTCAGACCTGATCTGCCAATATGACAAGTAACCTGCTACGTCTTCAACCAAGTCCAAAACCAAAGTATCCATAGAGGCCATTCCAACACCAAATGGTCACTTACAGATCCCTCAGCCTAAGGCAGAGGTCATTCCCAAGATCCCCAAAGGACCATTACGCCGTAATGTTTCTTCTGCCAAAGCTGCCCACACCTAGAGCATAGTAGATGACTTGGCGCAGTCTCCTGTTGCCATGTCAATCCTAGAAATTCTCCAAAAATTCCAATCCCAAAGAAAAGATCTGCTATTTACTCTAGAAGATGTGGATCCTTCAGAAGATAGCTTGATCATCTTTGATTTGGACTATTCAGAACATCCCCGTTTACTCTCATCTTTTTCTTTCCAAATACTAGTAAAGATCTACAATGCCACTTTCCAATGATGTATCATCGACGAGGGAGCATCCACCTATGTGATGTCCACCTATGTTTGGAAGAAACTCGGGTCCCCATATATGTCCCCATCGACCATCACTTTGCGTGCTTGGGACATTCACCCTTCACAGCCCCTTGGCATGTTCCACAATTGTCTTTTCACACTTGTGAGTAAGACTGTTTATATTAACATAGAATTCATTGATGACCTTTTGGATTATAATATCCTCTTAGGTCGTAGCTACACATATGCGATGCTAGTTGTCACATATACGGTTCACCGTAAGATGTGCTTCCCCCATAATGGAAGGAGTGACACCATCGATGAGTTGACATATTACGAGCCATAGTCTCAGACCTTGCTCGAGTCTATTATATCATCGGTGTCTGATAAACAATCAGTCGCACCTCTCACCAGTGTCTCATCAGGAGTCTATAAATATTCCTCAATACTTGGTACATTCTCTGGTCCACCTCCTTCCATTTATGAGACCAGCTCATCGAGTGTTTACATGTTGCAAGCATCTCGGGCTAGCCAAAAGTGGCCTGATACGACTAGCTAGCATCCAGTGCCTTTGCAACCTGTTGTTGTTCACTTGACACAACCATCAAGACCATATCCTCAAGGACTGTCTCCCTTTCTTGGTGTCTCTCCTCATCTTTTTCAACCAGGAACATTTCCCCCAAGTCTTAACCATTTGGGAGTCATTCCGCTAAGCCATTACCCTTCAGGTTAGATACCGTTTTTAGCTCCCCCATTTGGAGTCTTTTTTGTGCCTCTTATGGCTACGTTGAGTTTACCAAATTTAACCTTAGGGATCCCATTTTGGTACTTTCAACCCCCAAAAAACACACCATCTAATCAACTCAAATCATATACCACTTTGACCCTGGTTCAACCGGTCACAATGACCCCTCTCTTTACTTCAGTTCCACAACAACCTCAAGAACCCACTCATGTTGTGAAAGCATCTAGTGAGGGGGGAAAGCCAAAAAATAGGAATAAAAGGATAACACTCCCCAAAGATGACACCTTCATGAGCTTTGTGTGATGTTGTTGGGCATGCAACCAATAACTGTCCTGAGCTTCCTCATCTCAAACCTGTGGTCCACGAAATATTTCCTAAATTTGACATCCTAGAGGTCCATGTTACCTTACTTAATTCAACCAAGAAACTCAAATCGTTACATACAAATCACCCTTGTGCTTTGTGCGATCATTATGGCCACTATTCCCATCATTGTTCCAGTCTTGAGGAAATTCGTGATACCCTTCACGTGCTTCGTGAAATCGAGGCCAATCATAGTGGATCATCTACTCCTCTACTTGTGAGTTCTGGTCCCACTACTTCACCAAAACCAGAGGATTTTTCTGCACCCATTGTGATACCTCCCCCCGATTTTGAGATAAAAGACTCATCAGTCACTGTTGTAGAGGTAAATCCCCTCTGCGGAAAGAGGCGATCCCTACTAGCCCAGAGCGGGTCTAGCAACAATCGTATCACAATAAGGCACAGGTTCCTAATTACAATAAACCAACTTGCGAAGAAGGCCTACCTCAAGTCCAACGCTGTTGTTCGTAGAGAAGATGACGTTCCCGTTCCCTTACTCCAACAGATCACAATCCTTTCGCTTTCCACGATCGAACACTTGCACACACAAGAAACGCAACAAACACAAGCATAAAACCCAATATATGCAATTATGTATCAGTCAGAGAAGACACAACTCATTATCATAATGAACAATACGAGTGGAACCATAACCAATAGTCGCTTATCATTAATTCATACAAAGGAAAACACAACCAGGCTCTGACGCTGAACCTTCCTTCGGTGGGTCGTCAGCGGAATAAGTCTCGGTAAAGCTCGTCGAGTATAGGGACAAGCCTCTCTCTTCGATCGTCAATCTCCTTGCTATGGATTTGGCACTATGAGGACTATCAAAGCTCTTGCAGCATTCTTTAGGCTATGAAGGCTCTTAGAGATTCTTGGAGACTCTTGGAGACTCTTGGAGAATAGCTTGCAAAGGGAAATGGCAAGCTTATATAGATGGTGGAAGAGGAGTTGGGATCCCTACAATCATGGGATTGGCCCTATCCTCAAGGAAGCTTCCATGAGAGGTGGAAAAATACTTCCTCTACATGGAGATTCGGAGCCAAACGTCCCAACTCAATTTAGAGACCAGTTTAGGAGTTGGTTAAAGTCAATCTTCCGCCATTTATTTTTAAAAAACACCCTTTATTAAGCCTGGCACGAATGCAACTCTAAGACAGAGCACCAATTGGCGCGCCCTCTTTGAATAATTTCCCCCATTGGCGCGGGTATAACACAGGCTAGTCGTGCCAAGGATGAAAAGGCTATTTTTAGGGTTTTTCACAAGGAGATGTCTTCAGGGAAATGAAAGTCCATGTCTAGGGGAATGCCATGAAAGTTTTTTCAGGTTATGTCACTGCTCACAGGTCATGGAATGAGCCCTCCAATGTGCGAGATGGGGAATTGCAAGGACGGTGACAAATTGCTATGTAACAGATTCCCCCTAAAGCATGAGGCCCAAAAGAGAGAGGGGGGTGAAATGCTTTACGAGAACATGTCCAACCGAAAACACTGCCATTGGAAAACCTGCGTAGAGAAGTACAACTGATATCTCAAATACATTATATACGTGTGGTATGGCCACAGCCATCCATAGCAAAGTATACAATAATCCAGATCCAAGGTATGGACGCAGCCATCTATTGAGGATCGATAAATAGACTCAGGTATGGTCGCAGCCATCCAATTAATGAGTCATGTAACTAATCATAATAATCCACAAAATCACAGCCTAGATTCTAAACAGATGAAATCCAGGGTCTTGCGCTCCATCTCAACCCAAACAAAGTACAATTTCAAGCATGTGAATGAGTGAGCTGAAGTCGAACATGCAAGAACATCGTCCGATTACCAGCCAATGATGAAAGTTGTTAACAGACGTGAGAGGTACCACCAATAATGACAATGGCCCTCAAGGTACTATAGGTACAATCTACGACATGTGAATCAATGAGCTGGCATCGAACACCCGTAGAATCACTCGATCGGAGGCCAATGATGAAAACCTCACGTCGAACGTGAAGAACCTGCCATTGAGGCATGCAGGCTCCAAGGTACCAAAAGGGAGTCTCTAGATCAGCTTCCCGGATAATGAGCTGAAGTCGACAGGAAGTGACCTTGATCGAAGGTGGGCCATAGTGTTTCCCACATCATCGACGCGAGACAGAGGAACATAATGTCTTTGTGAATCAGGATCAGATGAGAATCAGAGGAAGGTTGAAATTTTGTAGAGGTCAACTTCTCTTGAACATATCGGCGACACGACAGTGGATTTGGCAGTATTTGACATCAAAAGATCAAAGGTCATGATGACGAGGCAAAGAGAAGATGAGAGGTCAAAAGGGATCACCCAAACCCACGGAGGCAAGTGAAAAATGAGATGAGATGTCCCCAACCCGACACGAATGCAGACAAGCCATGTTCAAGAGCGACACATCACGAAGTACGACAATGATACGGTTCCATTTTTTCTCACCATTTCTCGCTAGCAATTTTTATTTTTACACAAGCTGAAGAGGATACTATGCTTTTCATATAAGGCCATCCTTCTTACCTAATCCATCCTAGTACATTTAAAGAGCCTTAGGAAGGAGAAACTCGAATATCGTCATTACGACTGGATCCGATGTCATCAGGGTTTAACGAGTCTGATAAAGGAAGAACTAGGCGTCTTTTCATGTTTAGAGAGTTTGAAAAGATAGTGGAAAAGTAAACTCAAATAGTCCCTTTTCGTAAATAGTTCCTCAGATCCGAAAAGGTAGAAAACTATGTCTGAGAAAACCTCCTAGTCGCGATAGGCTGGGGTATTCCTTTTTCGTAAATAATCTATCCCTGCCCCGAAACAAGGGTAAACACATACCGGGTACGTTCATTCGCCACCACTTCTAAACGAGATCGAAACGAGGTGATCTCGACAACATTTTCATATTTTCAGAGAGTCGAAAAGAGTCGAAAGATGACCCTCCTCAAGGAACGCAGTTGTACATGTAGCAATCGGTTCCGTGAATGGTGGAACTTCTCAAGAACAAGTAAAGGTTAAGAGGTCGGCTAACAAGACCACTCCATGCAGCTTGCCTCCTCGAGAATGGTGAAACAACCAAGTGAAGGCATACGATCGACCAAGCAGATAGTGACGATGGAGTGAGAAAACCAAGGCTCATCTGGCAAAGACAGGTTGATAAAATGGCAATTACGAGAGGTAAAATGGGAATGGTTTCATTTTTACACAAGCTTGAAATCAGAAAACTCTGCTTGAAGTTGGTTTCATTTCTACACAAGCTTGAAACAAAGGTAAACTATGCTTGAAACCGATTTCATTTTTACACAAGATTGAAACGGAAACAAACTATGCTTGAAAAAGTAACCATGCCCCTAGCATGGTGACTCAATTCGAGGTACATGCCCCCAAAGCTTCAATCCATATGAAAGGCAGATGGAGTGAAGGTTCAAGTTACAAGATCAAGAGAAAGACTCGACTGGGATTTTACGAGATCTAAACAAAGACTCGAATTGAATGGGAACGTGTTTCATTGTTTTAACGAGGTTGACACATTAAAATAACTATCCTCAGACACCCTTGTTTCATTTTTTAAGGAGCTTGACACAAGACAAGGAACTATGCTCCAACAACCTTGTTTCATTTTTTAAGGAGCTTGACACAAGAAAACGAACCGTGCTCCAACAACCTTGTTTCATTTTTTAAGGAGCTTGACACAAGAAAACGAAATGTGCTCCAACAACCTTGTTTCATTTTTTAAGGAGATTGACACAAGAAAACGAACTGTGCTCTGACGACCTTGTTTCATTTTTTAAGGAGCTTGACACAAGACAAGGAACTCTTCTCCGACGACCTGGTTTCATTTTTTAAGGAGCTTGACAAAGGAAAACGAACTCTGCTCCGCAACCTTGTTTCATTTTTTAAGGAGCTTGACACAAGACAAGGAACTCTACTCCGCAACCTTGTTTCATTTTTTAAGGAGCTGGACACAAGACAAGGAACTCTGCTTCGACGACCTTGTTTCATTTTTTAAGGATCTTGACACAAGACAACGAACTTTGCTCCGACAAACCTTGTTTCATTTTTTAAGGAGCTTGACACAAGACAACGAACTCTGCTCCGACGACCTTGTTTCATTTTTTAAGGAGCTTGACACAAGACAAGGAACTATGCTCCAACGACCTTGTTTCATTTTTTAAGGAGCTTGACACAATACAAGGAACTCTGCTTCAATGACCTGGTTTCATTGAGCTTGACACAGGAAAACAAACTCTGCTCCTACCGACCTCATCATAATGAACAAGAAGTCATCGCTTCCAAGAGTTCCACTCTCGATGGAAGGAAAACATCCTGGAAGTTAGGACCCAATGCCCCCAACACATGATGTACAATGGCACTATCACTGAGTACATGCACAGGGTAGGTAGTCACATAGTTGACCTGCGGTGGGGCAGATACAACGGGTGGATAGAAACCAGGAAGGGATGATTGCGGGCCAGCTGCCACATCAGGACCAAAGAACAAAAGCTGATCAATGGTCACGATCCGTCCTTCATGTGGAAAACAGACCACACAAAAAAGGGAGGAGACGAGCGCTCCCATGGCATAGGTGTAATCGCGCCCCCAGAGCAGATTGAAATCCAAGGGGCCTGGAACAACCATCACGTCCATCTGGATAGTTTTACCTCCCAATGTAACATGTAACCTTGGAAGGATCCCCAATGGTTGACTCGTTCTTCTGTTAAATGCCAACAGATTCTGCATAACAGGCACAAGCGGCGGTGAACCGAAAGCTTGCCAAGTAGTCGAGGATAAAATACTAATAGATGCACCTTTGTCTATAATGGTGCTGGGTACAACCAGACCAAAGGCATGTATTGTTATCTTGAAAGGCACATAAGACGAAAGGTGGTATCTCGTAAATCGACTTCAATCAAAGGAAGCGACCAAACTACTCGGAGGGGCTACCATCGAACTGAGATGGTCTTCCCCTGGTGTTACAGAAGAAGAAGAAGCATCCTCCACGACCTCCATTTTCAAGGTGGGAGGGGTATCCTCCGGGACCTCCATCACGGGAGGTGGAGGAGTAGCTTCTTGAGATATAGGAACAGGAGAATCCTTCTCCAAGTTCGAAGAATCTGAAGAAACAAGAAGAACCTGAGGGATGTGAGGTCCACTCTCAACGGAAAAGACCTGGTGCACCATAGACGAGGCCAGCTCAACCGATTCCACGACCAATGGTTGGTCGGGGATGGATTCCTGAATCTGAATTTCTGAGGGAGCATGATCGACCAAGGATGACTCTTGACCAATCGTAGGATCAACTGGTGGAGGACTCAGAGAAAGTTGTTTATAACCAACCGGAAGGCACGACGTAGAAACAGCCGAGTTGTCCAAAACTCGTTTGGCTTCATCCATATACGGACAAAGGTGAATGGCATGGTGCCCTTCACACAACTTACAGGGATTGGTAAGCTTACCCTGCTTCTTAGGAGCCTTACCAGTAACAGTTGAAGATGTGCCCCCAACCTGACTCCCGGAAGCCAAAGGCAATGGTGGACGACCGTTGGACCATAATTCGAGTACCTTGGGAATGCCAGGGCAATCTCGAAGAAGATGATATACTGTGCACAACATGCAAGGGAACTTGACTTTTCGTGGAGGTTTGGAAGGTTTATCAAGAGGAGACGTTTCGGAAGCAGTAGTTGCAGCCTTAGCCTCTCTCTTATCGGACTTCTTCTTCTTTGTCTTCTTCTTCTTCTTCTTAGCCACCTGGTTACTCGAATCTAGACTTTCACCAGGCGAAGTAGCAGAGGAGGACGCAGAAATAGGCGAAGAAGGGGAGAGGTCCACCTTGGAATCAACATGATGTTGTTCAGGTGGAGGAACTGATTGAACAGTAGCCGAGACATTCGGGACCATAGAGGTTGAGAACAGCCAAACAGGCAACCCAACAGTTAACCCAGGAAGGGACAACGTTGCCATGTAAGGAGCACCAACATTCCCAAAAGGAGGAAAATGACCTAGATTCCCATCAGAGGGGATTCCTTGGTTGGTGAACTCCTGGAAATTTTCCATCAAGAACGATCTTTAGAACAACACCCTAAGGAAACTAACTTCAACCAGGAATATTTCGTGGGCAGTTAATTTTTAAAACATTGAAACAAAACTCTACCATTTCATATTTTAAGAGTCGAGAAACAGGCAAAAGGTGACTCTATCTCTTTCAGTTTTGAAACAAGCATGAAAGGACAAGCGCTTGATGATCCTTTCAAATTTAAAGAGTCAGAAAAGATCAAAATTACTACTCTGGTAATCTAGGCAAAGGGTGTACCAAATAACCGTGAACTGCAATATACACCTTGGTTTCAAAATGAAAGAGAAATCAACCAAGGACTTAACGTACGTGCAGGCAATCTCCCCGAATGTTGTGTCCGGTGTATCACGGGTATAGGGCGGCAGACTCGGCTTCCTATGGATAAAGGATAGCAACCTAATGGGGTCTCCCTTTATATACGCGACGGTACGGGGAGCACAAGTCCGTACTAGCGTTGTCTAAAGCCAAAAGGCGAATGACAGCTACTAGGTTTAACGACGTCGGAACATGTCACTAGCCTAGACCTCTAAATATTTCGTTAATGTTTCAATGTTGCCTTAGGTTAATTCAATAAATTTTACGGTTTATCTTCAATTATGTCTCGGTTTCAAGGCCCTACCGTATGTCATCTGACAATCTCCTGTATGCAGCTATATGAGAAAAGAAAACTTTTCAATTCGATGAATGCTATCTAGTTAAGGGAAGAGCTTCAAACAATGATGCGACATAAAACAACACTGCAAACGAAATCTTTTCCAAACTAGATGACTTTCACTATCCAAAAGTAATTTCAAACATTCAACGATGCAAACAATGCAATGTAATCTATGCAAAATCCTCTTTTTCGAAAACTATGCAATTGTAATTTATGCACAATTTCCTTTTCCTCAAATGATAAGAATGCACTCAATGCATTTTTCGAGGAAATGAGAATCTACTTAATGCACGCTTTTAATAAAAGAGAATGTAATCAAAGTGATTTCTAGTTTTCAATCATTAAACAATGTAATCTAAGTTCAATGATGGATCTCAAAAAACACTTTTCAATGCAATGTGATCTAATGCATTTTAACAAAAAGCAAACTATGAGACGAAAACTAAACGAATGCAAATCTCCTTAATGAAGGATGAATGCAAAAGAGATGTAAACAAACACTAAGAATTCAATCGTTGTTTCAAACACTTTGTCACGAAATCCCTCAAAAGGCGACAAGACATATGAGGCCAAACACAAAGAGGACTTCCAAAGCAAGAGATCAAAACAAGGCATTCATTCCCTTTTACACCAAACAATCATGGAAATAAGACATTTCAAACAATGAGCAATGTAATCTATGCTCATACAGTGAAAATACCGGAAGGGAAAGACACACTGGTGAAGGATTTAGGGAAAAAATCTCAATTTTCACACACCCTGAAATTGGCACGACTTTATCATTGAAAACTAGCACCAACTGACAACAAGCGCCAACGCCTGAAAATGAAAAAAGAAATAATTTCTCCCAACCAGGACCAGACTCACCACTTCAAGCAGAATCTCCAAGACTCAAATGAACCATGTAATCTAGGCTCAAAGAGAGACAAAGCGGAATTCGAATGAAGAATAAGCCAACACTCAAATAACGCAATAAAACGATCGAAAACCACCAAACGAATGAAGAGAAGCAATCAAAAAGTTGATTGAACAGATAGAAGCCAAAAACTCCCACAGGAGGCTTGACACACAATAACACCTAGATGCCCTAGGGCTAGAATGTAAAATCGATAGAAATGGGAAAACAACCAAAGGATGAAGGTCACAGTCAGTCAAACAATGCTCCAGAACACTCAGGCAGTCGTAAAAATGAAACCAAACACATAGATCAAGCTCAGAAAGCTCAAAACAGAGCAAAACCTGGCACCTTACAGAGTTGGCGCGACTG
This sequence comes from Pinus albicaulis, assembly GCA_034641835.2. Lineage (NCBI taxonomy): Eukaryota > Viridiplantae > Streptophyta > Pinopsida > Pinales > Pinaceae > Pinus > Pinus albicaulis. The sequence goes on from CM076573.1 coordinate 957,559,871, forward strand.
TCAGGCTGAAACTAGCGCCATAATAGGATTGGCGCGGGTAGTAAACTGGCAACTAGCGCCAATTGGCGTGACTGTCAGGCTATTAAGCGCGCCAGTCAAGTTTGCTATGAAAAAATAAAAATAAGCAATCCAAGAAGTAGACCAGTGATGTTGGAGCTCAAACCAAAATCCAAACTCATGAAAAGAGCCAGCCAAAAGAGCTGATCAAGCAAGCAAAGTCAAGAATCGACCGAAAGACAAGACAATACTCCAAGTGTTCAGTTCATAAACTAAATCGGATATTGACTGAAGCAGCATTCATCTACTTTCACTAATGCAGAGCAAGAGTGTTTCGAAGGCTATCTGGCTAACTTCAGGCTTTGTCTATAGTTTATAAAGCAAACAACAAGCTAACTCCCCAGTGGAGTCGCCAATTTGTTGTAGAGGTAAATCCCCTCTGTGGACAGAGGCGATCCCTACTAGCCCAGAGCGGGTCTAGCAACAATCGTATCACGCTAAGGCGCAGGTTCCTAATTACAATAAACCAACTTGCGAAGAAGGCCTACCTCAAGTCCAACGCTGCTGTTCGTAGAGAAGATGACGTTCCCGTTCCCTTGCTCCAGCAGATCACAATCCTTTCGCTTGCCACGATCGAACACTTGCACATGCAAGAAACGTAACAAACACAAGAATAAAACCCGATATATGCAATTATGTATCAGTCAGAGAAGACACAACTCATGATCATAATGAACAATATGAGTGGAACCATAACCAATAGTCGCTTATCATTAATTCATACAAAGGAAAACACAACCAGGCTCTGACGCTGAACCTTCCTTCGGCGGTTCGTCAGCGGAATACGTCTGGGTAAAGCTCGTCGGGGATGGGGACAAGCCTCTCTCTTCGATCGTCAATCTCCTTGCTATGGATTTGGCACTATGAGGACTATCAAAGCTCTTGCAACATTCTTTAGGCTATGAAGGCTCTTAGAGATTCTTGGAGACTCTTGGAGACTCTTGGAGAATAGCTTGTAAAGGGAAATGGCAAGCTTATATAGATGGTGGAAGAGGATTTGGGATCCCTACAATCATGGGATTGGCCCTATCCTCAAGGAAGCTTCCATGAGAGGTGGAAAACTACTTCCTCTACATGGAGATCTGGAGCCAAACGTCCCAACTCAATTTAGAGACCAGTTCAGGAGTTGGTTAAAGTCAATCTTCCGCCATTTATTTTTAAAAAACACCCTTTATTAAGCCTGGCGCGAGTGCGACTCTGAGATAGAGCGCCAATTGGCGCGCCCTCTTTGAATAATTTCCCCCATTGGCGCGGGTATAACATAGGCTATTCGTGCCAAGGATGAAAAGGCTATTGTTAGGGTTTTTCTCAAGGAGATGTCTTCAGGGAAATGAAAGTCCATGTCTAGGGGAATCCCATGAAAGTGTTTTCAGGTTATGTCATTGCTCACAAGTCACGGAATAAGCCCTCCAATGTGCAGGATGGGGAATTGCAGGGACAGTGACAAATTGCTGTGTAACAATCACTATTGCCTATCTATCTTCATCAATGAGATCCATGGAGCATACCTTTTTGGGGCTTCCCATTATGTTTATGTTGAAAATCCCTCGTCAAACACCCTCATCTCAACATCAGTAGATGTTTCATCTACTAGCTCTTCGTCTATCCATAGTAGCAATGCGTATGTGAACCATATTTCTCATGAAGATGTGCCAAGTAGGTTTTCCACATCAAGTGGTCTCCCTTCCTCCAGTTCTCCCATCTTCCATTCCGATGAGGACATCATGGAAACCATGAACACCCCTAATTTTCCTTGGGATGATATGTACCATCGTGCGTACTTCCTTCCATAGCAAACCCATGACCAATATGTTGTGGAATACAAAGACTTCATCCATAGTGCGGTTGATTGGTTCTATTACCCCTTACATCGAACCCATGAATTTGATCCACATCCACCTTGTGGCCATTACATTTCCACCTGATGTTCGGGCAAGGGGGCATACCTTTTAGAGGATTTCAAAGGCCAACTCCTTCCTAACCCTCACAATGCACTCTACCTCAAGAAATTTTACCCATAGCATCTCCCATTGACATGCACGTATTTATTTATTTCATGCATTTAGGTAGCTTGCATATCCCTCCATATCATTTTTTGTCTTGTGGTGTCTTTCAGATGGATCCATCATCCACACTGTATATTGGCCATGTCGATGGTGCAAGTTGCTTCTCCTAGAATCTAGCCTCGACAACTTGGGCCATTTTTACCCCCTTGCATTTGTTAGTTCACTCCAACAATGTTTGCATTGGACCTGCCACCAATAACCATGCTGAATATGATGCAGTGATAGGTTTGTTAGTCGATTCCCTTGATCATCTCATCCTTCATATTCATGTTCGTTTAGATTCCTTTCTACTTTTCATGCAATTGTATGGCATTTATTGTGTGCATAACCATGTCCTATTTAGAAAATATCTATGAGTGAAGATTTTAGCACGTGAATTTGAATCCAATACATTCATTCATGTTTCGAGAGACCAAAATCACTATGTAGACACCATTGCAAATAAAATTCTAGATTGGAATTTATCACATGCATTTAACACAAGACAACCATAACACAAAATGGCAAACCACAATCATCATATAAAAATATGCATATCCATATTATGTATCATCACATAAAAAAATAAATTTTTTGAGTCCACTAATCTAAATGCATCCGACATTCCCATAACACGTTACAAAAAATAAAAAAGGGAACCCACATGTCGTCGTACCTAGTCACTATCTAGAGGCTCTTGGGCCAATGGCTCTACTCTACTAGCTCATAGATCACGAACATCCTGACCGGCCATCGCCATGCACTGCATGATCCCTCACCACTCTGATGCAAGACTCATACACTCATCAATATACCGATCATTTAGATCATGCCACTCACGCTCTGATACCCCGGTCAGTACCACATCACATCTGCGACAGAGATCCTCTAGAAGAGCCTCATAATCTGGTCTCTGTTGTGACATCGATCCACCCTATTTCGTAGCCCCAAGTGTTGCGAATCATCCTGCATATCCCTCCATATTCTAAAAAATTTACATGCAACCAAATCAAAACTTACACTTACCATCTAGTCCCTAGGCTCGTCCGGGTGAAAATGGAAAGTCAGGATCACCTAGATAGTTCATACCACTGTATGGATAATCACTTATGTATAATGGAATCTGATCCCAATGTGAAAAAAAATCTTGTCCGAACACATGCCCGACTCCCCCTCCCCCTCCTCGACGCAGTAGCTACCACTAGCGAGGTATCCTCAGCTCTTGTGGGCCCCCATCACGGATCTGCACATGAGGATGGATGGTCGATATCTTCTCAAAGAAGAAATAGCATAACACTATCCTAAATGCACATTCATGGTTCACCCATCGTCTGCATAGCGATAGCTATCGTTTCATCGACTAAAACATCATCTGGTCCTACCGATAGTAGGTCCCTCTCAAAACACTCTACACTAACATCATCTGCCCCCTAATGATGTGGTGTATGCCTGGCTACCCAAGATCCACAACACCGTTGCGGTGATAACCTATGTCTCTAGCCTCTCTATATCATTAATCGTGATGGTCATTCCCTTTGCATGAGCACCAGGTCCACAATGGTGGTCGAAACCAAGCAAGCGATCCTCTCACCACCTGATTCCCCTGAATCTTAGTGCAAAGACTGTCCAAGTATCGTTCATGCTAGTTAATTTTTAACTCTTCCATATCTACAAAACATCACAATGTCATGTTAGTTCAAAGCTAAACCAAATGCACCATATCATCTGTGTTCGCAGTCCTCAGCAATCCAACAACACAAACCCTGTCTCAGCCCCAACTCACACTTTTCTTCCCAAAAACTGCGAGCTCGTAGGTTTTCCACCTTTTCTTGCGAGCTAGAACACAGTTCAGGCCATGAAAAGTGTGATCCAACCATGAGAGAGGGAAAGAGTCTCTTAATTAACTTTGGGGTCCTAATATGAAAAACTAATCCATTGAAAATGAAGAGTAAGGTTAGGACACCTACCTCCCACTGACAAATCCTGATTCCAACAGTAGTTTTTTCCATTACAATCTCCGCAATATTTAGGGCCTTCTCCTCCTCTCCAAATTCACCATAGCTCACTTAGAAAATGAATTCAAATTGGAGGGAAACTTCCCTTTTATAGGAAATACCTCATTTTTCCCTTGCCCATTGCGACCAAACCCTAGCTTGGTTTGATGAACCATCAGCACCATTGGAAAGCTCTCATTGAGTACTTATGGGTCTTCTTCTTTTTTGGTAATTTAACTGTTCACCCTGAAACCATTTTTTCCTTGAAGTTTCACTTTGCACCAATTAAAATCAAATTCCTTCATATGAGTTTCTTGTACTTTGGAGCCACATTTCCTTGGCACTTGTCGCCTCGTGTGTTGATTTTTTTCATGAGTTTCTTTACTCAAGTTTTAATGGCCTCTCTGAGCCTATCCTGTGTGGCAGCATCATCGAGTCACCCTTATTCAGAGCATCCGAGTTGAGTCATCATCGCATTCATGGAGTTTATCCTAAGTCCCTTTATCTCATGTTACAGTATTCAATCCATTTTTATGTCACATTCATCACGTGTTGCCCATTTTGGCCTCCATTCATACTGTCCCTCATCCCCTCCAGAGTTGAGTTAGTCGCTTCCAGGTCAACCATGATTTTTATTTTTTGAAAAGGGAAGTTGTCTCTCTACCTCCCAATTTTCCCCATTCCATCATTATCCTTGGTGTTAGTCCATCAATTGCTCTAGTATGATCCCTTGCGCCTTAGTTTAGGATTCCTCATTACCTTAGCTATGGCATGCCCTATTCTGTCGAATTCAGCAGATTCATTCTAGAATAATGGTCTAGAGGGCGGTGTGCCTTGATTCAAGATTTCATTATTGTTCAATTCCTCGGATCAAGAAAATGGAATCACTATTGCCCTTTGACTTGGTTTTTTCTCACGTGCTCGACCTCAGCTCATTATCGCATGATTGAGGATCATAAACTTGATGGTTCGGTGATCCAGTTGATTGCACCAGTGATTCGCGGGTGTGTGTGATATGTTTCAGACCTCATGAGGGGTGTCCCTTCAGGTATCCCCACGCATTCCTGGATGACCTTAGATTATTCTATAGCTTCAGATGTAGTTTCGCGGATTTTATGGGTTCGGTTTTAGCCGCTTGCAGTGCCTATAAAATACATATCTCAGATGATCCATTCAGCTTTGAAAATCCCTTTCCTATTCAACAGGGCTTCTTTGGTTGTTATACACATCTGCCCTCCCCATGTCATATGGAGGGGCATTATTTATGTCTCATGTACTCATATGTTAATGTCTTCAGTCCTGGCCTTTATTTTTATAGGCGCATTATGTATATGGGATCCATAGTATTATTTTCTGTCCCATTGATGCCAACATGTCATGTATCATGTATCTTACATTTTGTAGCTCAGTCCCACATTATTGGGATCACCATTGTTCTTTCTACTTAGTTATCTCGGTGGGTATGGGTATGCCTCCCCCGCCTCATTAAGATCATGTAATCCAACATCAAAGGAGACTTATTTCAGTTCGTAGGTCTTGCCCCCTCAATTACTTTCCTCTCTCGCTTCGCTTCATTTATGTATCTCTTTGTCTCCGAATCCCCTTCCATGTCTAGTGATTGTGTTCTTACAATGTACTCCGATCATACGATTTTCTCCTAACACTCGTACTCTGGGGGGAAATCTATTATCACCAAAAATTGATAACATAACCATTTCTACCTAGGTGGATCAAAGTACACCATGTAAGATCAATTTTACCATAGTAAAATTGCTTTCACTATACTAAATAATTTAATAAACCATATTCTATTTAGTTATTTATGGTTAAAACAAGAAAGCACATGAGAAATAAATAAATAAATCATTATTTATTTGATTCTCCTCTAGGAATTATTAATTCCTTTAACTAATATTCCTTGTCACATTTGACCCAATTATGGTAAATAATTAGATAAATCATTATTTTTCTCTAGGAATAATTAACTAAATCATTATTTAGTTATTATTTTTCGTTAAATTTGACTAAATCACCTAGGAATAATTAAAAAAAACATTATTTGTTTATTTTTCTTTAACCAAATTCTTGAAATGATAAATAAATCATTTATTTGTTTATTATTTCTAAATAAAGCTATTTAACCAATTTAAATATCTTCTCCCTCCAACAAAATATAATAAACTATTTCAAGCAGTTAGATCTAGATTATGGTTAATAGTATTTTATTATTCTCCATTTTGTTATAAAGAGGAGGGTTTTTCCATTCATTCTTCACTTTGATCATTCTCATTGTTGCTACCATTTTCTTCTACCATTTGATCTCCCACTTGAGTTCATCACATATTTTGGTTTCTACATCATTGAGAGAGAAATACTCGTGAAGTTGAAGCATTGAGGACAGCCAAGAACCCATCCCATTTGAGGGGGATTGGTAACACTTTACTTGTTTTATTCACCAGGTGTTATATATTATTAAAAATAGTTCTTTAAACTTGTCTTGTCCATTGGTTATTTAGAGTTAATTTTCATAATTTCTTTTTGTTGTTTAACTACTTTTGCTGCATAGATATGGGGTTTTGCATGATTTGTTTTAATTGTCTATTGAATATCTAAAGGGTTGAACAACCATTTTTTTTGTTAGGATATATGTCATACATAGCTTAAGTAAGGTATTTTTGGTACACTTGCCAAAATATTTTACAGTAAAAATATTTGCAAAATATACATGTAAAAAATGTTTGAGATTTTTTTTGAAATTTTATAAATATTTAATAGTGGCTAAATGTATTTCTATATAATACCCTCCAATATGCCATCTATTTCATCAAAAATAACTTGTCTAAGGCCGAACTAAAATATACAATCACCAAGAAGGAGCTTCTAGATATTTTCCATTCCTTAAACAAATTCAGCAATTACATTATTGGGTATTAAACCTTTGTACATACTGACCATGCAACAATTCTATATTTAATGGAAAAAACTCATGTCAATTCTATAATAATTATATGGTTATTATTGTTGCATCAGTTTGATTTGACCATTGTTGATAAGCCAAGAAAAGAAAATGTTGTTTCATATTTCTTATCTAGACTAATTTTGTCTACATATGAGGAAGGGATAGTTGATGATCAACTTCTGGATGAACACTTATTTTCTATCTCAACATTTTCTTCTTGGTTTTCTGACATAGCTAACTACTTGGTTGTTGAAAGGTTTCCTGCAAACCTTTCATCCAAAGAAAATAGAAGAATTGTAAGAAAGAGCGACCCTTTCACTTGGATTGGTGGCAATCTCTTCAAATTGGGACTGGATCAAATTCTCAAGAGATTTTCCAGGGAAGAGGAGGTCTTTGACATCCTCTCATCATGTCATGATGGTCCCTGTGGGGGTAATTTTTCTACTAAGAGGACAACCTTAAAAGCCTTGCAAGCAAGCTACTATTGGCCTACTCTCCACCAAGATTCCAGGAGATACACCAATAGATGTGATCAATGTCAGAGGATGGGGAGACGTACATAGAGGGATGAAATTCCTTTACAACCTCAAGTGGCCCTTGAGCCATTTGACAAGTGGTGCATGGACTTCATTGGACCCATTGATCCAGCATACATACAAAAGAGATATATCATAGTTTGCATCGATTAATTAACCAAGTGGGTTGAATCAAGGGTTGTAAAGGCATCAACAGAAGAAAAGGTGGATGAGTTTTTGAGAGATAATTTGTTCTACAAGTTTGGATAACCCAGGGAGTTAGTCACTGGTCATGGGGCTCAATGCACATCTCAGCTCATTGATAATCTCATGAGGCAGCACAAAATCAAGCATAAGACTTCTACTTCCTATCAACCTCAAGCAAATGAGTAGGTGGAAGTGACAAATAGAGCCTTAGAGAACATCCTTACCAAAGTTGGAGCAGCAACAGAAAATATTGGGCAAACAGATTGGTGAACGCCACTTGGGCTTATAATACCACATGGAAGACAACTATAGGGTTTACTCTATATGATCTGGTTTAATTTGAGTATAAAACACTTATAATGGCAACTCAGTTGGATTTTTACATCACAAAGGCACAACAAGAAAGAATTCTTCAGCTCAATGGTTTGGTTGAGTTTAGAATTCAAACCCTCCTTCATACAGAGGTAATCTAGCTACAGAGGAAATTTTGGCATGACAAGCACATCAAAGAGAAGGAATTTTAGGAAGGGGATTGTGATTTTCTCTATGACTCCAGATTCAAGGAATTCAATGGGAAGTTAATGACCATATGGCTAGGACCCTATCAAGTGGAAAAATTCTATGAAAATGGGGTTGTTCAAATCAGAACCATGGATGAGGAAGGGATCCATCTGCTTGTCAATGGTTACATGCTAAAAATGTACAAAATACCCCTGTCCAAGGCAGAATTCATAAACACAATAAAAAAAGAGGTGAATGTAATTTGAAGCCTTGTCACTTTCCAATCCCTCACCTCCCTAGAAAAAGAAAAAAAGAAAAATAAAAAACAAAGAGGAATGGGTGAAAAACTTTTTGAGGCATCCAAGGCCAACTCCAGGGTTGAAAACCTCCATGAGGCAATTCTAGAGAAAAAGAAAAAAAAAAAGAGAAAAATAAAAAACAGAGAAATAAAATATCCATGATTGAAAACCTCTTGGAGGACCCAAGGCAGGCTTGTGGGTTGAAAAACTCTACTAGGACAGCCCACTTGTCTTAAAAAAAAAAGGAAAAAGAAATAAAAAAAACAAAAAATCACTAACTTGCTTCCTTTTTACAAGTTGCTGAATAGGGATGATATGAAAAAAGGGAGCAACATTCTTCCATCTCTCTCTCTCTCCTATACCTACTCACTACACATCCAAACCCAACACTCATTCCTCCATCAATTTATACCACTAGGTGAGAAAAAAATTCGAATTTTCTCCTATCTTTGTGATGCTATAGGATGTAGGGGTAGCTACAGGAAATCCTATAGTGCTACATGAAAACCTAAAAATCTATAGGAAGGATACCTGAAGCTAGATGCACTCACCCAAGTCTCTCTGACCCTAGAAAAGGCATAAGATGTTACTCAACCTATTCCTACCATCCCTAACCATCATTCCATCTCATGCATCAAAAATCCCTTACCTAACCCTCTATTCTGCCACTGTGAAGCAGCTTGTTCTAACATTCACACGGGGCCTCTTCTCCTATGTTTTTCCTCAAACACACCACTCCATCAACATCCTGATACCACTCGAGCGTATCTACATCCTTTTTCTCCCTTCTTCATGTAATTTTGAGCTTCAGATCTGTAATAGAGGGAGTGCTACAAGAAGATGATCACTTCCTGTAGCACACTTGTGAATGCACTAGAACCTTTTGACCACCATCTAGCACATCAAGAGTAGTCGAAGTATGCTGAATATTTTATCCTGAAGATCGCCAGGGGAATCCAAAGATAAAGATACATCAACAACAATAGCTTGAGGTCTCCATGAAATACCTGCAAAAGACACAACAAATCAAAACATAGTAAGCACCTCACTCAGGCAAAAAAAAAAAACACAACAAATAAAAGTTAGCCTTTATGACCACTCTAGTGCTCCAACTCCCTGTATCAAGGATCTCACAACTCACCAGCAACCAGGTATGCTTAGGTGTGACCCCCTCACCCTCTGGCTATCCATCAATTGACTAAATGAATAAATGTTAAAGAGGGAGAATTTAAAAGGAAAAAAGTTGGATAATTAACTTGGCCACCCTCGACAATGGAACTAGAAAAAATTGGTGGAGTTGCATGCCATGTAGGGTTGTCACATAATTCAAGAGGAGATAATAGAAAGTGGGAGATGATTACGAGGCAGGAGGAAATGATAGGCTCGAGTGGGACCAACGGTCCAACTATGGAAACCTCGTGCTAAGTACACATCACCACTACGCTCTAAGCCCACTTTAATTAGCATAAAGAGTATTGACCATTTCCCCTCACACTTATGCTCATTTCAAGATCAGTTAGCAAAATACAAAGTCAGGGGATCACCGATGAGTTTGGATCATTGGTCGATTTTTGCATGCAGGCAATGCTACTTGAAACCCTGCAACTTCTACAGGAAGTTTCCAGGGAGGCCACATAGTGTTAAGGAGTGACATGGAAGCCACCATAAGGGTATATTAGCACCACCATACCACACTTTAAGTCAGAAACTTTATAATTGCAGAGGTAAGTGGCCATCACCCCATCAAATTCACAAGAATTTTCATGACAGTTTGCATATAGTAGATCCATAATTAAGAAAGTTAAAGAGTTGTATAAGGAGGTAGGGGAGAATAGAACACACATTTTGAGTTAGAGTCTGGTCCCTTTCATAGTGGTGGTGAAACAGGGCACGAATAACACCTATCAAACACGGTGAAAATATGGGGGTGGGTTTAATAGGAGAGAGTGCACAGACACAAAGAGAAATAGGTTACATCTTCCTATTGTTGACATCTTCAAAAATCATCAATGGCTAGGGTTCTTCGAGCTCCTCAAAGGATATGATGATAAAGTGGCTGGAGATTTTGCAATGTACTCGCACTCTCAGGAAAATAACAGTTCTACCACAGTGATAAGAGGGCTAGCAATAGCTATCACCCCTTAGTTGATTAGCAAAGTTACCACCTTACCCCTAGGGATCAAAAGGAATAGAGAGGATATCATCTCTAGTACTACTTCCAAGAAGAGTTTCTTTCTACCCAACGAGGAATACAATGACGACAAGAATGGGGTAAGAAGGGAGAGTTTTCCTTACCCATGGGATGAGGTATCATGAAGTATATCTCTTATGAGGAAAGACTAAGTGTAGTTTATGGATATAATTTTAGACTCCTGCATGAGCTGATATGCAAAGAGGATCTACCCTTGGATTAGAGACTGAACATACCATATTTACTTATTCACTCCATCAGAGATATGAGCCACAAGGTTAGGGAAGGGAAACATCAACACCTACTCATCATGGTTTGATCAAACTCATATTGGAAGAGTTTTTAAAAAAACTCAAAATTCCAGTGCAATGGTCCACTTTTATTGAAATGGACAGGGAAGATCTAATAGGGACACAAATCATCACCCCTGGAGGGACCCCTACCTCAAGCCTTAGAGAAAGGGGCACTAAAACAGAGGAAGAAGAGACTGTGAGGACAGAAGAAGAAGAGATGGAAGAAGAGGAAGAAAATGTTAAAATTTGCAACAAGAAACAGTGAAATTGGCAACCAAAAATGAAATCCAAAAAATGGCGCCCTTAAATGGTGCCATATGAGGCCTCTGATTTAATTTTCACTTAATTAAATTAGAAGAGAAATTGTAATTTCATCTCATGACAACTTGTATTAGTTAAATGAGTCATGAAGACTTAGTTAGCTTAGGAAATTTGAGTTATATGTCTAAGAGGATACATGCAAATGGATTTTCTATTTTTAGGGGGTCCAGTTATAGTTATTTGTGAGTTGTAATTAGTTAACTCAATTAATTGAGTTAAAATCAGTTTAACTAGTTCTAACTGAGAGATGAGCTAGTGATAGGTCCAGTGAATTAAATATGATTTAATTCACAAGTAGTGATCAATCAGTTAACTGATAATTTGCTATAAATAGTTGTTGTATGTCAGTTCTAAGGAAGACCCAGTTGAGATTGAGGTTAAAGGTAAGATATCTATCAGTTGTACTATTATAAAATTGCACAAGTCATGCATGAGGTCATCGGGAAGGCCTTGAAGGATTTCATAATAATTAGTTTGTATTTTTTCTATTTAATAGGGGCTCAATTAGCCTAATAATGCGGAAGCAAGGTAGGCTAGGATGAGAAAAGAAAAAGTTTAAATACTTGACCGATTTTGCTTAGATTTGAAGCTAGATTCGAGCAAGATCGGAGTGAGATAGTTAGGAGAGTGCAGAGGTTTCTTAGTGTGAGGAATATCATTGTATTGTTTCATGATCTTGACCATATGAAATATAGAGATAGAGGGGTTTTAAGTAGTTTCTTTCCCCATATACATCTTGTGTTGTGCGATTAATTGTTTCTCTCTTTCATGTTATGTGATTATGTGATTGTGTTTTGTTTCCTCAAATTTTAGAAGGATTCAATATCTTGTTTTAGTACATTATAATATGGGATTGAATCCTATGGATATATTTTCTACATGGTATCAAGCGTCAGGAATCACAATAGAAGAGAAGAAATTTTTTTTGTCTTGAACATGTTCGAATTTGCAGATTTATTCTTCAGGGTCCAACAATAGATCAAGATGTCTTTCAATGGATTGAGCCTTGAATATGCTCTTGAGGGAAATTATAATTAAATAGAATGTAAGGAAAGGATGGAGGCAATGTTGGAGGACAACTGGTTGAAGGAATTCATAGATACTGATGTTCCCAAGCCCGCAACAATAGATGCCCAAAATCTTGATGCATGGCAGAAGAAGGTAGAAAAGGTGATAAGGATCTTGTTAGAGGGAGTTCGAGATATGTTGGAGGACAACTGGTTGAAGGAATTCATAGATACTGATGTTCCCAAGCCCGCAACAATAGATGCCCAAAATCTTGATGCATGGCAGAAGAAGGTAGAAAAGGTGATAAGGATCTTGTTAGAGGGAGTTCGAGATCATATTTTCTCTAATATCCATGGTAAGGAGAATCTATATGCTATGTGGAAGGCCCTGAAATATCTGTTTCAGAATAGCAGTGACCATAGGAAGTTGGCATTGAAGGACACGTTTAGAAATATCAAGATGGAAGAGGGTGACACGATCCATAAATACTTGTAGAAGTTTGCTCAGTGTCGAGATGATCTTGGAAGCAATGGGGTGATTGTTGCTGATGATTATTTAGTGAGCCTAGCACTTCTAGTCCTTCCCAAGAGTTGGCATGTTTACAAGGACTCTGTGAATGGGAGGGAGAAGTTGCCATGGGAGCTGTTACACCAATTTTTGGTCATCTAACCTGTAACTATTGGATGGACTAAAGTACACCATGTAAGACCAATTTTACCCTAAGTAAAATTGCTTTCACTATGAAAAATAACTTAGTAATCCTTATTTATTAAGTTTTTTATGGTCTAAACAGGAAACCCCATGCGGAAATATTGAATAATTCCATATTTGTTTGATTTTCCTCAAGGAATACTTAGTTAAACAATAGTTTAATTAATATTCTTGGTCATATTTAACCCAAAACAGGAAAATTAATTAGATAAATCATTATTTATCTTATTATTTTCTAGGAATAATTATTTAAACATTATTTAAATAATATTCCTTGTTAAATTTGACTAACTCATTTTATAAATAATTGAATAAATCATTATTTATTTAATTATTACTCAATCACATCCTTAAAATAATAAATAAATCATTTATTTATTTATTATTTACAAATAAAAGGATTTGACCAAATTCAAATTCTTTTTCCCTCCAACAAATATAATAAAATATTCCATAAAAGTTGGATCTAGATTTGGTTAATAATATTTTAATTATGCACCAATATCTAGACTAACTCAATATTTTGTTATAAATAGAAGGGTTTTTCCATTCACTCACTAGCTTTTGTTGCCTAAAGATCACTTTGGATCTATACTTTTGGTCTGACTTTGATCATCCATCATTGTCATATTTTGCTACCATCTTTCTTCTGAGCTCCCTTTGAGTTCCATTTTTGTCTGGGTTTTCTACACCATCAAGAGAGAGAAATCTTAGATATGAAGTGCTAAGGACTTACAAGAACCCATCCCATTGAGGGGGATTGGTAACATCTTTCTATGTTCCCTTCCCAAGTGTCAAAAAATACAAAAATTCTTATCTTGTCTATTGGATGCATGGAGAAACTCTTGCTTTTATTTACTGCTTAATGTATTTTACTACATAGATCTAGATTTTTTAGCATTTATCTTGGTCAAATAACTGCAAATCTAAAGAAATTGGCAGCCATCCTTGATGTTAGGGTTGTTTGTTATGCACAGCTAAAGTGAGCTTTTTTCATACACTTGTGATTAGAATTCATCCTAACAACTGGCGATTGCACAAGGGTTTTGCAATTACGACCTCTGTCATTTTTCATATCCTTACATGACCAACTGCTTCAAACCCTAGGATTTTTCTTCAGCTTCTTGTTTTGCTTTTATTGATGTTGTTTTTAACCTATAAAACAATAAAACAACAAAAATTCTAACTTATGTGTGTTTTCAGACCTATTGTGTAGGTGACAGGCATCAGCCGCAGCTGAGACGATTTTTTTTTTCTAAAACCTGCTCCTGAGAGTGTCGAAAGTGCAGGTCGCAATTTTTGGGCCAAAACCTTTGACCTAGACCTTCAGGGCATAGAAAACAGCCCCAAACCTGCGACTCTGTAGAAATAAGGTCAGAATTTGCGACCTGCACTTTTTGCAGGAATATTTTTGAGATTTTTCTGGGTTTGTTTGGGCCTCTGTTCAGGGTTGTCTGACCTCTGTCTCTGCCCATTTTGGACATGTACTTGCTCTATTTTACTCCTTGAAGTGGGACCCTAGCCCCTTAGTGGCTTCGGTACCCTTCCAGTGTGTTCAACCATTTTTCAGATTTGATCCCTTACCTTCAGATCCATTTCAGATTGGTTATTCATCCATTCAAAACACCTCTTTTTAGTTTTGTTTGGTCCTTCTCTAGCGTCCCCTCCATTTCCCTTCAGGTTGTAACCTTTTGAACCCTCATTTGCAGCACTTTTCCCTCTGGATTTTTGTTGTTTTCTGCACCTATTTCTAGCAAATATGTCCTTTAGATCACTATCCCTCCCGACTTTATATCTATTGGCTATTTTGGTGTGTTTTGACTAGATTTTTTCCCAACCATAGACTAGTTCTTAAGAGGCCCGCCTCCTTGGGTTTAGATTAATGCATATTTAGCAGTTTATTTTCTGTTATATTTAGTTTACTTTACTATTATTTGCAGATTTATTTACATTTATACAACACAATTTTTATTTTTCTCTACAAATTTCTGGGTTTAAAAATTAAAATTAACATACTTAACACACACACCCTAAGTGAAGAAGCACCTGGTTAACACTGCCAGGTAAATACTATAACATTGTAATCAATTGATCTTGCACCTCTCTGCCCTTGTTTTGACATTGTAATCATTTTATCCTACACCTCCTTGCCCTTGTTGGTCTCTCTTCCCTTTGTGATCCGTGTTTGTTCTTTCATCATTGCACCCCCAAGGCGTTTATCTTGGAGACTTCTTGGCCTTCATCCTCAGTGTCCGTTAGGAAGACTTACTCCTTTGCATAGGATTTGAGTTATTCCTCCACCAAGTCCGCATTCTGACTCCTCTTCTGTTTCATTGGGTTCCCCTTCTAGTTCCATTCCCAGTTCTCCCCCTGTCACCTTCACCATGTCTGGCTCAGGACGTAACACTGGTGGTAGCCCCGACCCTAATGTTGTGAATACTACTAGTGGGACCGCAACAGGAACTATCTCGGCTACTCCCTTGCTCCCCTATATGGTAGGCCTCAGTCTTCCCAATTTTAACCATTTGGTCAATGACCCCATACGCCATGATGTTGGTTGGCCTGCTATTCCAACCAAGCTCCCTTTTGACATCCCCAAGTTTGAAGGTCTTGTTGGAGAAGATCCTACAAACCATGTTCGATCTTTCCACATTTGGTGTTCGTCTAACTCCATCACCAATGACTCTGTCCCTCTCGATTAATGCTTACTGGAGAAGCTTCTAAGTGGTATATTAACCAAGCCTCCTCCTCTCATACTACTTTTACGACCCTTGCCCATGATTTTCTGTCTTACTTCCAGCTTATTCTTCGTTATGACATTGGTACCGAACTTTTGACCTATTTTCGTCAATCGTCTGCAACCCACCTATCCGATCATGTCCAAGAATGGCGGAGAAGAAATAGCCTATGTCGAGCCCCTACATTCGAAGACCGTGTCTAGATGGACTGGTTCCTTAGATCCATTTTCCCTGCTATCGACAAAGCTGTCACATCTCATTTCCCTCAAACCGAAGAAGCTACTCTCCAGATTTCATTAAAATATGACCTGATCTACGCACAGTCTGGTTATGTTTATACCATCTTACCTGATCTCCCTAGACTCAGTGGTGCAAATGCACCGGGGGCATCCCATGCCGCCGACGGTATCGTTGGATCCCTTTCTCATCCATACGCTCATCCTCCCATGGGTTATGGTTTCCCTCAGGGAGGGGCTAGCTCCTCCAGCACTTTTCCCCCTCCTGGTAACATGTATCTAGGATATGTCATGCTTCCTCCTTTTTCCCAACCTATTTACCACAATGTTACCCAACCTCCTTATTATCCGTATCCGCAGCCTGGTGCTCCAGCTCCTCCAGCATTAGCACCCTTGCCTCCCTTGCCTTCTCAACCCCTGCAAAAGTATTCAACGCCCCCCCAAGGGAAGGTGTATGCACAACAGGGCATGACTAATCCTCATACTTCCAAAAATAAGAGGAAAGGCACCCAAAATCAATCTGCCCCAAGTAATCAAGGACCTAATCCCCAAGGGAATGCACCTAACACTGCTAACCAGCAACAGGGCACTCAGCCCAAGCAAGACAAGCATGTTCTCATGAATAAGCCTTGTTATTTTTGTGGTTTCTATGGTCATTACACCCATGATTGTCCTCTTTTACCACAGATGCGTCAAATGTGGGAGACTCAAGCAACATCGCGAGGAAAACAAGCCTCCCTTTCGGTTCCTCCCAATGTTACACCTATCCAGCCGGCTGTGTTTACCAATCCTTTCCCTCAGCAAGGATTTGTGGCTACCTAGCCACCTGAAGGTTAGGTGGCCACTCAACCTCCTCCATCTAGCACCTCCAATTACTAGATTCTCATAAGAACTCTAACCAACCCATTACCGTTGACCTCAACGTTCAGACTCAGTCCCGTCAGTACAACAAGCCTCTCACTACGTTTTCCCCCAAGCCCCCTTCTTCAGGTTCCACACAACCTCTTTCGACAACCAACGGTCCTTTATAGATCCCTCAGCCTAAGGCCGAGGTTCATGCCAAGATCCCTAAGGGACCATTACGCTGAAACAAAGATTCTAGAAAAGCTGCCCATTCGTATAATATAGTAGATGGTTTGATGCAATCTCCTGCTGCCATCTCAACGCTATAACTCCTCCAGTCGTGCCCTTCACAATGAAAATCTATACTAACTTTTATGGGCGTTGTAGATCCTTCAGATAGTCATTTGATCATCTTCGATGTTGACCAGTTAGAACATCCTCCCCTTCCTGCTTCCGTCGCTTTCCAAATCCCCGTCAAGATCTGGAATGCCAACATCTCCCGTTGTATCATTGATGAGGGGGCATCCACCTGTGTGATGTCTGCTTCGGTTTGGAAACAACTCGGATCTCTTGAGTTGGCCCCTTCCACTATCACCCTTCGAGTGTGGTATGGCCACTCTTCCAAGCCCATTGTGATGTTCTAAAATATTCCTATTACTCTTGCGGGCATGACTGTTTGCGTTGACGTAAAATTCATTGATGCCTCCTTAGTTTATAATATTTTATTGGGTCGTAGCTACACTTATGCGATGTCTGTTGTCCCATCTGCAGTTCATCACAATATTTCCTTACCTCATAACGTAAATATAGTCACCATTGACCAATTAACATATTATGAACCGAAGTCTCAGTCCTCCCCTGAGTCCATCATTTCTTCAATGGCCAATAAGCAAACCATCAAACCTTTGACCAGTGTCTCACCTAGAGTCTACAAAGACTCATCTTTGCTTGGGACCTTCCCTGGTCTTCCTCCTCTTGTCTTTGATCCCAGCTCGTCGAATTTTTTCATGATGCAATCATCTCGGTCTTCCCTCGAGCGGCCCGCTTTGGCTAGTCAGCAGCCCCGCCCTTCGTAACCTGCTCCTAGCACTTAGACTCAGCCTTTAGGACCCCCTCCTCCTAGCCCTTCATCTGCAACTAGTATCCATGAGCCTCTCTACCATCCTGGCATGGTTCCTCCTCGCCTTAACCATCTCGGAGATATTCCACCTGGCCATTACCCCTATGGTCAGATACCGTTCCTATCTCCCCCTCCTGGAGTGTTTTCGGTACCTGCTATGGATACCTTATCTCTTCCTAACTTGACCTTGGGGATACTAGTCTGGTACATTGATCCCCCAGCCACTACCTTTCCTGTTCAGCCGAAACCTTATCTCACTTTGACCCCAATCCAACTGGTCCCCATGACCCCTCCCTCTGCCACCATGCTTCAGCCACCTCAACAGAAACCTTCTCCTATTGCGACAACGTCGGGAAAAGGGGGAAAATCTCACAAGAAGGCAACTAAAGACAAGGTTTCCTCGACTGACGCTGCTCCTTCTCAGCCTCCAAAGTGTGCCCCCCCCGTGTGCTTTGTGTGATGTTGTTGTTCATGCCACCCATCATTGTCCTGAATTGCCTCGTATCATTCCATGGTTGATGTTGCGTTCCCCGAGTCTATGGTCCATGAAGCCTCTGTTTCTTCCTTGACTGCAGCCAATAACCATAAGACTATTCACACCAACCAACCTTGTGCTTTGTGTGATCTCCATGGCCATTATACCCACCATTTTCCCCGCCTCATGCATTACCGTGCCTCTTTGGAGGTAATTCGGGAGTACGAGATTGAACATAACTAGTCCGCCTCTCCCGTCCTTGCGCAATATGCTTTGGGTTAGCTTGAGGATTTACCCGCTCACATTGACATTCCCCCTCCTAATGTCGAGATGATGGAGCTTGCGGCCACCATCCTCTACCTATCATCATTCATGAGATCCATGGTGGAAGCTCCCTCTTAGACTTCCCCTTTTGTTTCTCTTGACCTCCCTTCAATGATCACCCTGGGCTCAACATCAGTGGATGCCTTATCTGCTTATTCATCCTTCACCCCCCATGATGATGTGCATGTGAACCTTTCTTCTCATAATGATGAGTCGGGTAGCTTCGCCACGTCATGTGGTCTCTCTTCCTCCAATCACCCCATCTTCTACTGTGATGATGACATCATGGAAGCCTTTTCCACCCCTGACTTCATCTTTCCTGCCCATAAGCAGAATGGCACCATCCGTGTCTATGGTGAAATTCATGACCTCAGCACAAGCTGCCCCCAAGGTAGCTCCCACACACCACCTACCCGTCAGCATGTGGGTGGTAGACATCCTACCTAGAGCACTCCCTCTAGCAGTGTTTGTTTAATTTCTACTTTGCGCTTAGGTTGCCAAGATTGTTCATCATCTTCTCATTTGTTTTCTTGTGGCACCTTTCCGATGGACCCCCATCCACACCTTATATCAGTTATGCCAATGGTGCAAGTCGCTACTCTCGGAATCTAGCCTCAGCAGGTTGGGCCATTTTTACCCCCTTACATTTGCTTGTTCTCTCGAATGGTGTATGCATTAGTAATACCACCAATAACCAGGTTGAATATGATGCAGTGTGAGGTTTATTAGATGATGCCCTTTCCCATCACATCCTCCACCTTCATGTTCATTTATATTCCCTACTTCTTGTCATGCAATTGAATGGTGTTTATCATGTGCATAATCCTATCCTTTTTAGAAGATATTTACGAGTGAAGCTTTTGATGCGTGGATTTGATATCATTAAATTCAGTCATGTACCTAGAGCACAAAATCACTATGTAGATATAATTGCAAAAAATATTTTAGATTGGCACTTAGCACACGCACTTAACACAAGAAAATAACATAAAATTATCAAAACGATGCATATCCATTTTATGTGTCGTATAAAATTTTTTAGAGTCCATTAACTCTGATACATATAACATGCCCATAGCATGTTACAAAAAATCAAAACTGGGGGCACCACCTGCCCCTACACCTAATCACTATCTGGAGGATCTCGAGCCAATGGCTCTGCTCCTACAACTCGTAGATCGTGCATCCATTGTCCGGCCTTCGCCATGCGCCGCAAGACCCCTCGCCACTCCGAGGGTAGACCAATACATGGGTCTATGTATTGGTCATTCAATTCTTGCCAGCCATGCTCTGAAACACCGGTCAGAAGCCTCTCACATCTATGATAGATGTCCTCCACAAGAGCTTCTACATCCTCATTTTGCGGTGCTCTCGATCCACTAGGCCCTGCAGCTCTTGATACTGCAGGACGTCCCATATACCCAGCTGGTTTTACCAGTGTTGTATCTGCATACCAAAAGTGAAAGAATCAGTACCATATACAATATTCTAAAACTTTAAAATGCACATAAGAGATTAGCAACCATGCACTTACCATCGGGCCTCCATACTCGACCAGGCGACAGTGGCAAGTCTGGGTCCCCACGATAACTCATCCCACTATAGGGATAGTCGTCTATGTACAGTGGCATCTGATCCCAATGAGCAAAGAACTCAGGTCAGAACACTCGCTTGACCACCCCACCTCCTCCTCTACACAGTAGTCGCCCCCACCGGTGCATCCTGGGCTCCCTCGGGCCCCCATCCTAGATCTGTATGTGAGGTCGAAGTGTCGAGATCTTCTCAAAGAAGAGCGAGCACAACATTGTGCCATATGCACAGTCATGGTTCACTTGCTGCTTACATAGCGAAAACTGTCATTTCACCAACGACAACGTCATCTGGGCCCACCCATAGTAGGTCCCACTCAATGCACTCTCAACAAGCATCATCTGACCCCCAGTGATGTGGTGGAGTGCCTGGTTGCCCAAGATCTGCATAACCACTGTGACCACAACACGGATCTCTAACCTCTCTAGATCCCAATTAGTATCCACGTCCCCTCGACATGGAGACCTGGTAAAAAATGGCACTCTACAAACTCCATGATGTTCCTCCCTCATGGTAACACTGGCAGCGTATTCCCCACCATCCCAAGTGGAGGGATACTAGTCAGAAAATATATGTCCTAGACCATCAACTCGATCTGGTGCCCCTGCACTATAAATACCTCATGTTCCAGATCCTAATAATTGACAATCCGAGCCAAAAAGGTGGGCTCCCCAGCTCTCATCAAAGGGTTCTCCACAAACTTCAGGACCCTAAACCTAGCCAATGCACTGCGGACACCATGATCCTCTCATATCTCCGACTGTAATGTGTCCAGGTATCTCTCTCTCCATTTGATCCACAATTCTGCCATACTGGCACAAAAACATCATATTTCTCAGTGTATAGAAAGGAAAGACTACATTCAAACATAGGAACCAAGCTCTCAGCCAAAAAACAACACAGAAAAACCCCTCTCTATCAGGTCACACTTTTCAGGAAAAATCTTAGGACAGGTCACAGTTTTCTGCCCAAAACCTGCTACCCAGGTCGCAGATATTGCCCCAAAAAGTGCGACCTAGCCGTGAAGAGTAGGGGTCTGTTCCTAAGCTCTGGGCACCTAAACTGAACTTTCAATTCACTGAAATGAAAGAGTAGGGTTAAGCCTCTTACCTATAACTAACGGATCTCAATTCCAATGGTCGATTTGTCCGTGACGATCGCTGCAATATTTAGTTCCTTCTCTCCTCTCTACATTCACCATAGCTACACTTGCAAATGAGTAAATTTGGAGGGAAAATGCCTTATTAAAAGAGAAACCCCAGATTTTTCTTTCGCCTGCTGCGGCCAAACTGTAGCTCAGTTTGACAAATTGTTTGTACCGTTGGAAAGCTCTCACCGAACTCTCAAATGGGTATATGTTATTTTTTTGTGATTTGATACTCCACCAAGACACATTTTTTCCAAGAAGTGTCACTTCACCACTCCTCAAAATCGAATTTCTTCACTTGCAACACTTCTACTTGGGGCACCACTTTGCCTCTAGACTTGTCCATGCTCGTGTCAAATTTCATCATGAGTAACCATCTTGTACTCATGTCTTTATGGTCCCCATTGGACCTTTTCTATGTGGCGACATCATCGATTCACCCTTGTTTAGAACATCCGAGTTGAGTCATCATCGCATCCATGGAGTCTATCCCGAGTCCCTTTATATCCCGCCATATTCCTCCATCCTTCATTGCTTGGTTCCTCTCTCTTGTCACATATTGTGGCCTTCAATCCTATTGTCTTCTATCCCCTTTGATATTGTGTCAGTTGCTGCTAGGTCATCCATTCCCTTTATTCTCTAACAAGAGAAGTCGTCTGTCCACTACTCAGTACCCCCCATTTCACTATCATCCCTGGTGTCAGTCTTTCATTCTCTCTATTATTTTCTCTCATGCCTTAGTTGAGGATCCCTTATTACCTCACCTATGGGGGACCTCCTTCTGTTGACATTAGATCATTCATTCCAGAAGACAATTCTAGAGGGTGGTGTACCTTGGTTCCAGCTTCCACTCTTGTTCAGTGCCTCAGATCAAGAAAAGGGACTCCTTATTTCCCTTTGACTTGATTTTTTCTTAGCTCCATCTCCTTATGGTATGATCGAGATCCGTATACTTGATGGTTCAGTGATGCAATAGATTTTACCAGTGATTCCCGAGTGTGTGTGATATGTTTCAGCGAGGGGGTGGCCCTTCAGGGAGCCCCCCACATGCCCGTATGACCTCTTCATTACAGCCTTCGATGCAGCTCCATAGATTTGATGATGTCGACCTCAGTCACTTGCAACACCTTTTAGTTTGCATGTATCATTCATATTTTTAGATCCCTTTCATGTTTACAGGGCCTCTTTGGTTTTACTTATATCTCATGTACTCAAATATTATTGTATAAGTCATGGCTATTATCCCAGGTACATTATGTATGTGGGATTATTTGTCAAGTTTTTATCTAGCTCGTGTTTATGCCAGCATGTACTATATAGTTCAGTCCCTTTTTTACTAGATGCATTATTCTTTGTACTTTGTCTTGGAGGGCATAGGTATGCCTCTCCCACCGCCTATAACATAGGTACTCACTCATAAAAGAGACTTGTTGCACCTGTAAGTCTCGCCTCCTTAGGGTCTTGTCCTCTAGCACTTTCTTCTACCTTATATTTCTCTCTCGCTGACTTCCCCTTCGGTGTCTAGTGATTGAGTTCTTACAACGTGCTTCATTCATACGATTAGCTCCTAACGCTCGCACGTTGGGGGGCAATTTGTTACACCAATTTTTGGTCATCTAACCTGTTACTATTAGATGGACCAAAGTACACCATGTTGAGGGTAAAATTTCTTTCACTATGAAAATAAACTTAGTAATCCTTATTTATTAAGTTGTTTATGGTCTAAATAGGAAACCCCATGAGGAAATATTGAATAAATCCATATTTTTTTTTTCCTCAAGGAATACTTAGTTAAACAATAGTTTAATTAATATTCCTGGTCATATTTAACCCAAAATAGGAAAATTAATTAGATAAATCATTATTTATCTTATTATTTTCTAGGAATAATTATTTAAACCTTATTTAAATAATATTCCTTGTTAAATTTGGCTAAATCATTTTATAAATGATTGAATAAATCATTATTTATTTAATTGTTACTCAACCACATCCTTAAAATAATAAATAAATCATTTATTTATTTATTATTTACAAATAAAGGGATTTGACAAAATTCAAATTCTTTTTCCCTCCAACAAATATAATAGAATATTCCATAAAAGTTGGATCTAGATTTGGTTAATAATATTTTAATTATGCACCAATATCTAGACTAACTCAATATTTTTCTATAAATAGAAGGGTTTTTCCATTCACTCACTACCTTTTGTTGCCTAAAGATCACTCTTGATCTATTCTTTTGGTCTGACTTTGGTCCTCCATCATTGTTATATTTTGCTACCTTTTTTCTTGTGAGCTCCCTTTGAGTTCCACTTTTGTCTGGGTTTTCTACACCATCAAGAGAGAGAGATATTAGATCTGAAGTGTTGAGGAATTACAAGAACCCATCCCATTGAGGGGGACTGGTAACATCTTTCTATGTTCCCTTCCCAGGTGTCAAAAAATACAAAAATTCTTTAAAAATATTATTTTCTTGTCTATTGGATGCATGGAGCAACTCTTGCTTTTATCTACTACTTAATGTCTTTTACTGCATAGATCTAGATTTTTTAGCATTTATCTTGGTCAACTAACTACAAATCTAAAGAAATTGGCAGCCATCTTTGATGTTAGGGTTGTTTGTTATGCACAACTAAAGTGATATTTTTTCGTACACTTGCGATTAGAATTCATCATAACAGGAGCATTTGTGGTCTGACTTGCTAATATAAGAGATAAGGCGGAGCACCAGAGACGGGACCTCCAGCAAAGACAAAGAAGAATATTTTTCATTGGTGGGAAAATGAAAGAAAGCCAAGGTAAATAAGTCCCAAGGTGAATAGGGCAAGAGAGACTTGTCCAAGATCAAGTGTTTCACTCTCATGAGCATAGTCACTTTGCCTCGAATTGTCCACAGAAGAAGGCAAGAAAGAAGGAGCTTTCAGTTGTAGCAGGTGAAGCACTAGCTTCACAGTTCAAATTTTATTTTACTCTCATTAGATGCATGGCTATCACTGTAATGGGATGCATGTGGTATCTAGAAAGTGGTGGCTCGTTCAATATGACAGGGAATAGAGATCTCTTCAGTGAATTGGAGGAGAAGGACCTCCAACATAACATAGAGTTTGGAGATGAAGGGAGGTATAGCGCAACCGACATAGGTACAGTTACCTTTGAAATGAATTTTTTCTCCCCTCTCATACTGACAAATTTTTTGTATGTTCTAGGACTAAAGAATAATCTTGTCTCTGTAAGGTATTGGAAGATCGTTTTTATGATGTCATATTTGGATAAGAAAATGTGTGCCTTAGACACATCGCCACGGGACAGGTAAAATATATCAGTGTAAGAGTCACGAACTTGTATGCTCTCGAGGTCGAGGATGAATTCAAATATTTGAGGAGAAACATAGAGGTTAGTGACTTGGTGATTGAGAGGGAGCACAAATTACCTCTCAACATGCAGCCTCAGAAGAAATCTAAGAAATTTGTGGAGAAACCACAATTAGAGAAGAAGATAGGTGACCGAGTGGATGCATCCACTCAAGAAGAGACCTACAGTAGGGGGGAATATCGAGCCATATGGGGAGAGGGAGCACATGCAGCCATACTAGGAGTTGCAAGATAAAACAACACTAGAGAAGTGTTGCATGCAGAAAATTCCAAAGGTATTGGATCAGGATGGATTTAATTTCTTTCTTGTTGAGAGGGAGTGTTGAAATTTGCAGCAAGAAACAATGAAATTGGCAACCATAAATGAAATATAGAAAATGGCACCCAAAAATGGTACCATATGAGGCTTCTGATTTAATTTTCCC
Source organism: Pinus albicaulis (assembly GCA_034641835.2). Classification (NCBI taxonomy): domain Eukaryota; kingdom Viridiplantae; phylum Streptophyta; class Pinopsida; order Pinales; family Pinaceae; genus Pinus; species Pinus albicaulis. Next base: position 957,585,244 of record CM076573.1, read on the forward strand.
TTAATTAAATTGGAAGAGAAATTGTTATTTCATCTCATGACAACTTGTATTAGTTAACTGAGTCAAGAAGACTTAGTTAGCTTAGTAAATTCGAGTTAGAGGTCTAAGAGGATGCATACAAAGGGGTTTTCTATTTTTATGGGTTTCAGTTATAGTTATTTGTGAGTTGTAATTAGTTAACTCAATTGATTGAGTTAAAATCAGTTTAACTAGTTCTAACTAAGAGATGAGCTAGTGATAGGCCCAGTGAATTAAATCTGATTTAATTTACTAGTGATAAATCAGTTAACTGATAATTCACTATAAATAGTTGTTGCATGTCAGATCTAAGGAAGTCCCACTTGATAATCATGTTAAATGGAAGAGATCTATCGGTTATACTATTAGAAAATTGTACAAGTCATGCATGAGATCATTGGGAAGAACATGAAGTATTTCACAACCATTTATTAGTATTTTCATAATTAATAGGAGCTCAATTAGCCAAATAATGCATAAGCAAGGAAGGCCAGGAAGAGGCAAGAAAAAGGTTAAATACTTGACCGATTTTACTTATATTGCAAGCCATCTTCGACCAGGATTAGAGTGATATGGTCAAGAGAGTGCAAAGGTTTCTCAGTGTGAGGAATATCATTGTATTGTTTCATGATCTTAACCATATGAAATATAGAGATAAAGCGATTTTGAGCAGTTTCTTTCTCCATATACATCTTGTGTTGTGCAATTAATTGTTTCTTTCTCTTTCATGTTATGTGATTGTGTGATCATGTTTTGTTTTCATAAATTGTAGAAGGATTCAAAATCTTGTTTTAGTACATTATAAGATTGGATTGAATCTTGTGGATAGATTTTCTACAAAAAACACATAAGAGGTATAAATAGAGAGAAAAAGTGAAGAAAAGGAGGAATATCAAGAAGAATAAAATATAGAAGAGGAGGATACTTTGAGGCCCAAGAAAACCATTGACATCTCACCTCTGTAGACCAGTCTTTCACCAGGGGCTACTGAAAAAGAAGTGGCTGCCACTTTAGCCACACTAAGCACCCTTGTTAAAACCAAAAGAAAGAGGTAGACTCCCATGTATTTCAGGACCAGGAAGAGCACAAGGGTAAGAGAGTGGAGGCCTCAAACTCCAACAAAGAGCCCCATCACCATTGAAGAGTCACCTAGCAAGAGGGAAGAAATAGGGCCAGAAGAAGGAATTATTCAAGAAGTCACTTCCCCCAAGACAACATCTAAGACACCTAGAACATATGAAAAAAGGCACTCCTCTAGATTAGAATATCTAAAGCAATCAGAGCTTCCCATAGACCTCCAAGGAAGAGTAAAAGGGATGCTACAAGAAACTCAGATTGTGCTACAGGAAACCCAGACTGTGCTACAAGAAACTCAGACTGTGCTACAAGAAAGCTTGAAATCGCTACAAGAAGATCAGAATGTCCAAGGGGAGGAATAAAAGGCAGAAATGGAAGGGCAAGATTCCCAATGTTAGGAACAAATGGCAGAACTAGAAGGGAAGGAATGCCCAAATTGAGGAAAAAAGGGCTGAACTAGAAGGGTAGAGTGCCCAAGTTTAAGAAAAAAAGGAAAAAATAGAAGGGCGGAGTGCCCAAATTGAAGAAACAAATCCTCAAGTAGAAGGGAAAGATGCCAAAATTGAAGGAAAAAAGGCAGAAATATAAGGGCAGAGTTCCCAGGTTGAAAAAAAATAAATGAAGATAGAGGCACAAATTATAGAACAACCTTCACAAACAGAGGAAACCTCTCCAAAAATTGTCTAGAAAGACATCATAGCATTCCAAAAACCTACCCCACAACCCATTTTAAGATCTTATTACAAATACATTGAAGGGGGGAGGCTAATCCATGAAAATTTCTCCATTCCCCTCTTATATGAGCTAGAAAGAGAAAGGGGGCTCACCCACCAATGGATGCAAATTGAAAAATCCATAAATGTTGAAGATGTGGGAATAATGGAGGGAAAACGCAATGAGATAGGGAGGGAGGGACCTAGCTGATGTCAGGCTTAGAGAGGCAGTATTGAAAGAACAGTTGTAGATGGAACATGAAGAGAACATGATACTTGTTATCACACTCAAAAATTTGCAAAGGTTGCTTGGATAGGGTCTTCCTAGTTTTTTATGTTATGTTAATTTAGATCATGAAATTGATAAAGAGGGGTGGAAATAATTTCTATCCTAAGGCCAAAAATCATCATAAACCATGTCTTGTAAGTCATTTTCCATTGCATATCATGTCAAGGTTCATTTTTAAACTTCACTGTCAACTTGTCTATTTTTACCAGATTTCGTAGCACACATAACTACGAAATGTCAGTTTTCGCTATAAACACCTAAAATTTCCGTAGTGAATTTGTTAGAATTTAAACTGTTGGCGCTGCAGAATCATGTTTTTCTGCGGGAGATAGAGGTATGAATTACATGGCATTTTTTCATTGGTTTGGGTAAAAGTGGGGTTTTTCAGTTAGTTATGGTAGCAATTATCATTTTAAATCATGATTGTTGCGCTTTTATTTCCACTTTCCATTTCATTTTTCATCTTTTCCACCATTAGGTTTTAACTTTGTTTTAAATATATTTCCACTCACTCCTGCCCTGTCATTAGCTTGTTCAAATCCGACCTATCATAGTTAGTTTTGATCCCTTGAATGAAACGTTCTACTGTCACCAAAATAGGTTCATCTCTATCCCAATGCAGTTCTCTATCCATCCTTCTACTTGTAGGTGTCACAACAGTGAGGGAGTTGTGCAGTTTAAAGACATATGGCAACCAAGAGAAGGTACATAAGGGAGGTTATTGTATGAGGTTCAAACCAACAGACCTGAAGCTATTGAATGACAAACCCAATTTCACTGAATCCTTCAGAAACGTGGGTTGTATGACATTCTGCTAGAATTTGCAGGGTTTTCATGTTCAAATATCGAAGGATTTTGCAGCAAACTTCACTGGAACATAATATATGGTAGGAATTTTTAACTTTGTTGTCTCCCCTAAGACAATAGCCCAAGCTACAAAGATCCCAAGACAAGGTGAAGAGTGGTTTAAGTCCACTAAATTCAAGCTACAAAATTTTGATGATTCATGAAGGCTGAATATGTTGAAACTGACATAGTTGTTGGGATTCCAGGAACATGTTTGAAAGAAGACTACTCTAAACTGCTGATGATCATTCAAAAGTAATTCACTTGCGAAGGGAGGTTCCACATGGTTTACCAATACCACTTTAGACTTCTGCTGCACTTCACTGGTAAGCAAGCCATTGGTCTTCCTTTATACCTATTTAGAATATTGAACAAGAAGGCAGATAAGGTGTAGGCTAGGAAAAAAAATGGTGATACATCTATATTTCATCATGGGCTTATTAAGCTATTAGTGCTGGAGCAATTAGGAAAAATAAACAGAGATTGGTTTTCTTTTCTCTTTCTTAGTGGAGATGAAGTTGATGTAGTGACTCCTAATAAGACTCCTAAACCTAAGTGCACTCACTCAATTCAGAATGAGTAGACCGTTAATGAAACAGAGGTGGAAAATAAAGAACTATAGAATAATGTAAAACCTATGAATGCTGAACAAGAACCAATGGAGATTGATACAAGACCTGCACAAGAGACACTTGTCCTACAGTCAACACCTGCAAGAAAAAAACCAAAATTCAATAGCAAGAATAAACAAGAAAGGATGACAAGGAGTAAAACAAAAGGTTAATCAATTGAGAAAGGTAATTTGGAAGCCATCATTCAAGCTATAGATATAGAAGAATCCCCAGTATCCAAGTTGTTGATGTTGGAGGGAGAAAAAAGCAAAATAAAGTTATCATTGCCAAAAACCTTGACTTCACTAGAGGATTGGCAGAGTTTGTCTTTCATCAAAGAAAACCATTGACTAGATCACAGTTGGCCAAAGATATTATGTCTCAAGCTATTGATAAAGGAAAGAAACCTTTGATACAGGAAATTATTTATCTCTCTCCAGTAAAGGAAGTTATCACTGTGCAAAGAAAATGAAAGGAGAAGGTGGTTGAAAAATTAGAAATGGAGCTCTTCACAGAACAACTAAGAGAATCAAGGGAAGAAATAGTTGAGTTAAAATTGGATGCAAAGAAACACAGGACTAAAAATATTGAGTTTGATTAGATGATGGAGAAATGGAACAATTAACTTTCAATTTTTGAAGGATCCATAAGTGATGCTAAAAGACTGTTGAAAAGAACCCAGCCCCTAAGGGTTTTGGCCAAACATACCAGAAATAGGAATATGCACTTGCAAGATGAAAGAAGATCATTGAAGAATCAAGTAAAGGACCTTCAAGAGAAAGTAGAAATGATATAGGCTGAATTAAAAAAGAGAGCCCTGAAAATTACAATCATTAATGAGCCTAAAGACATTCAAGGTTCAAAGAAGGATAAAACTACCAATGTTTGAGGAGTAGGGTATTTTTTTTCAGTTTTAAAGACGCCACCCATTATTTTTTACTCATAAAAAGGTGATTTTTTTTTAAAAATGGTCACTTTCCTACGTTTTTGACAGATTAGGAATTTTCGTAGCGCCTGCTAGGCTTGAACCCCAAAAAACACTACGAAATTTCTGTAGATGTCTTTTTGATAAAAAGGGTGGTTAAACTTGAAATTAAATCTTGGAAATTTTTTTTAATTAGCCCTCCTAACCTATTTTAAAGAATCACGGCAGAAGAAAATCAAAATGATTTTAAAAAGTGTTTAAAACAGAGGTGCTACGAAATTTCCTACAACACTTTCGTTTTGTAGCACACAATTTTGATGAAATTTTTGAATTTTAGAGGGAATTTGAGGGCCAGCGAAGCACATTGAAGATTCAGGAATCATCTGTAGAGTATTATGGGAATGGCTAGATCTTCGAAAAAGTTCTTCGACTCATCATCCCATCATAAAGACACTCATCATAAATCATGATATCTATACCCTAAAAAATAGGATGATCAGTTTTTAATTGTATGGAGGCATTTATGTCATGCTCATGGCCAGTTCCACTCAAGAAATGGATTATCTCGATGTAAATAGTCCATTTTTTCAGGTGGATAATGTAATATATAGAATTAGAGTCCTAATAGGCCTCTAACTCCTAAATTTAGTAGGTGTCAGTTTTTAGTTCCAAATATCTAGCTTATGGTTAGATTAGGTGGTAGCAAAAAGGACTTGATGATCTAGCCTTGTTGGCAGATTCGATGTAAAGGTATGATGCATATTAATAGACAATATTTCAATGAATAAAGGGTTGGAGAATATTGTATCACACTACTACTATTGTAAAATCTATCATATTCAGTAATATACAATGGATATTTTTCCTTATTCACTTGAGATTCGAATGATGTTTCAATGAGTTCATGTCTTATATGTTTCATGTTTTTATCTGCAGTATGTTTATGTCTGATTACTCAAAATTCATGGAAACCATGCTCTAACTTCCTTTAGATGTTGAACTGTTGTTGTTTCCTATGTATCTGTGTTATCTCTTCATTGAAATGTTCACTTGCCTCAGATTCCACAAGAAGGGTTATGTTCATTTAGTTTCTTAATTCTGACTCCATTAGCCCAATAATAGAAAATCCTCTATATTTTTAACCTACAATTAATTACAATCAAGTCATTTTCATAGAGTTATCCATCCAATAGATTTTTCATTGAAAAATCACAAGTTACCTTGAGAGAGCCCTCTCAGCCTAAGGAGGCTAATCTTCAGTCAAAAGTTGGTTGAAATAGTTACTCTAAGTTGTCTGGTGGAGCAGCCCATCTGTACCAACTTAGTGATAACATTTTGGTGCATCTACCGAGAGTCTGAAGACATATTTCCTGAAGTTTTTTCTCAAACAATGAAGCTGAACTCTTGGAGGTAGCAGGAGCTCAAAACTTTTCGAGGCTGTAGAAACTACCTTGGTGACTCAACTACAAAATTTTATGCTTAAAGGTGGCTTCGAGAAAAAGATATAAAAGAGAAATCCAGATCCTAACCCACCTACCATCATGGATAATTCAGAAAGGATTCTCAGAGGCATTGGAAGCGACTCTTCAAAATCAGGTATTCCATTACATTCAAGAGTTTTGTCCTCTAAAATTATTCGAAGTCCTGAAGATAGGCAATTTGATGATAAAATTGAAGAAGTTTTTCATAGGTATAAAAGTGAAAATGAATTGATTGATATAATTCTAGACCTGCAAATACTAGGTATTGACACATCATCCCTAGTATCTAAAGAAGAAAAAGAAGAATTCTGGAAAACAGTCACATAAGAGCTATTATTAGAGAGGGAGTCTTTTGAAAACTTAAAGGAATTAGATCCATTTGAGTTCTTATTGAAAATAAAATTTGGTATACATTTTCCTGAGTGGATTTCATTTATATCTAGAATGCAAAGACCAGCTACACCACCTCCTAATAGCTCATCTTCTCCCACTGTTTTTCCAAAAAATCAAAATTAAATCTCATTTGTTGTCCCTCCCCATACTTCAGTTCCTGTCATTATGGCTGGAATTGTTCCTCCACCTTCTCCTGTTGGACCTGCAAGATATGATCCACTTGTCCTCCCTGCTGTTCTTCATGACGTCCCAGATAAATACTCAACTAAAATTAAAACCTTTGAGAGTGAAGAGGAAATAACAGCTGAAGGAAATGTAGATCAATCAATGATTTCATTGATAGAGAGGAGGTAGACCATGAAGATGTTAAAATTATATTATTTTCTCAGAGTTTCACTGGTGAAGTAAGAAAGTGGTTTAAAGCCTTAGCTCCAGCGATTTTGCAGAATTGGAACCAGCTAGAAGATAGCTTTTTTACCAAGTGGGGGAGTAAGGTAAATCCAGTGCAAGCCCTGATTGAATACAAAAATTTGAAAAGAGCCTTATATGAATATGTCCAAGACTTATTTAAGAGGTTTAACAAATTTTATAACTCCGTACCTGCTCATCTTAAACCTCCCCCAGGAGCTTCTCAATTACACTATGTAAAGGCATTTGATTATGATTTTTCTATTCTGCTTAGGGAAAGAGATTCTGCTTATATAGAAGAAATGCAGAATGATGTAGTGAAGGTAGAAGTAAACATGATAGTTGCAAAGAGGTCTAAGATGGGAAAATCCAAATTGAAAGAAGAAGAGAAACCTTCATCCTCAGATGCTAAGTTTGATTCTATGTTGAATCTATGGAGAAACTCATGGATAAACTTGCTCTTGGAGCCACTCCCTTACCTTCTGAACAACATGATCCACAAATAAGAAATCCAAAATTCACGAGGCCTCAAAATCATCAAAGACAAAGAGAAAACATAAATTATCCTAACCCACAAGTGAGGCCTCCCTTTCAACATAATTTGATTGATGAAGAAGAAACTCAACCTGAGTTTCAAGAGGATATTATCCACTGTCTAGATGAAGATATATATGGTATGTTTCTAACCAAGGAAGAGCGTGATGATGTTGGTCACGATTTGAACAAAGATGAGGGAAAATATGATTACCTTAAGGGTTATCAACATGCTATATTTGAAATTCAGAAGCAGTACAATCTAAGGAACATAAATGTTCCTATTACCACAAATAAAACTCAACCAAAAAATGATGATCCTAAAGCAGTTGAGCCAAAGAAGGACCCACCTCCTCCACCTCCTGCTAAAGAAGTTGAAAAAGACACATCTACTTTCAGTTTAGAGAATGATATTTCTAAAATTAAGAATCCTATCCCCTTTGGAGAAATTATCAAGGTTAATGAGTATAGAAGAAAAATTTTCAAGATGTTGAATTCTCAACCAGGACATTCAAATATCCTTAATCTACAAGAATATCATCCTATCATTTTCCTAGGACCAAGGGTGGAAGATGAGAAGAATGAAGAAGTCCCTCCCTTTTATTTCAGCCTTAATATCCATGATATGACTTTACACAATGCATGTTGGATTTGGGGGCTTCCCATAACCTCATGCCGAAGGTGATTATGGAGAGGATGGGTTTGGAGATCACTAGGACTTATAAATATTTGTTTTCTTTTGACTCTAAGAGAGTCCAATGCATAGGTCTGATCAAAGATGTTGTTGTTGGCTTGTCATAAGTTCCTGCTAAGACAGTGGTGATGGACATAGTGGTGGCCGATATCCCTCCCAAGTTTGGCATGCTCTTATCCAGATCTTGGGTAGTGAAAATCAAAGGTACTATGAGGATGGATATGACATATTCCACCATCCATGTTTTTTTTTATCATAGAAGATTGTATAGGGAGAGTAGGATGGCTTACATGGTAAGCAGAAAAGATAAGCCTCAAAATTTTCCAATTTATGTTGTTGAGATAGAATTAGGGTCAGAAATTATATTCAATGAGCTAACTGATGAAGCCGCAAATTGAAGGGAAAATAGAAAATCAACAAGCTTAAAATCAGGAATTTGTTGAAGAAAAAGGAGAGGATTGAGGGCTTCTTCACTTTGATGGATTTGCTGGAAGAGAGGAGGCTGGAGCAGGCATATGGATTACTACTCCTGATGATGAAAATAATTTTTATTCCTTTAAACTTAACTTTGACTGTACCAATAATATGGCTGAATATGAATCTCTGTTTTTGGATTTGGAAATTTTGAAGAAATTGGGTGCCAAGAAGATATCAATGTGTGGTGATTCAGAGTTACTAATCAAACAAGTTGAGGGATTATACCAAACTAAGGATGTAAGGATGAGGGCTTACAAAAATATGTTTATGGAAATGCTTGAAAATTTTCAAGAATATGCATTCATTGTGAAAACTAGAGACCAAAATTCAGTGGTTGATTCTCTAGCTATCTCTGCAGGTTTTTTTGTCATCCCTACACATTCTACTGAGAAGTATGATTTGAAGTCTGGCATAGGCATGCAATCCCTGATAATATCATTCATTGGAAAGTGTTTGAAGATGACCAACAAGTCCAAAATTTCATAGAGTTGAAGGAGGAGTTTGAAAACATACAAGTGGATCAACAAAACATGTTTGCTAAAACCAAGGTCAATTATGAAGTCTTGCAGCTGAAAAAATGTTGTATACCAAAAGGCCTTATTCCACTTGAAATTTTTTTTGATCAAAATGATGTTTTTAAATATCCTAGAATGCAGGTTGATGTAGGTAGAAACTTGCAATCATGGTACAGCAACAACGCCTAAAATGGTAAAGCTTTCCCATTTTATTTCTATGGAGATGAGGTAGAAGTATGTTGAAATGATGAAGAAATACATTGATGCTTTTTCATGGAGTTATGTTGATCTGAAAAGGTATGATCCTAGTATTATACAACATACTATTCCTATCAAAGAAAATGAGAAACCTTTCAAACTGAAATTGAGAAGGATTAATCCATCGCTCATGCCTCTGATTAAGAAGGATATTAAGAAATTTTTTGATGCAAAGATCATTGTTCCTATAAGATTTTAAAAATGGCTTGCCAATATGGTATCGGTTAGAAAGAAGAATGGCAAGATTGGAATATGTATTGATTTTATAAATCTGAACAAGGCTTCCTTGAAGGACAACTACCCTCTTCCCAATATGGATCAGATTTTGTAGAATATTTTTGGCTCTCAAAGAATGTCCATGTTGGATGGATTTTCAGGTTATAATCAAATATTGGTACACTTGGAAGATCAGGAGTAGACTACTTTTACCATGCCATGGGGGACATTCATGTACACCAAGATGCCTTTTGGTTTGATGAATGCAGGAGCGACCTTTCAAAGAGAAATGGACATTTCTTTTTTTGAAGAGAAATAAAAATCAGTTATGGTCTACTTGGATGACATAATTGTTTTTTCAAGAAGGGAGGAGGATCACTTGAAACATTTGGAGAAAATTTTGCAGAAATGCAGAAGATTTGGTATCTCTCTTAACCCCACTAAAAGTATTTTTTCTCTAACTTCTGGAATACTGCTTGGACATATCATATCAAAGGATGGTATAAATATTGATCCTAATATATTTAATGCAATTTAGAAGATATACCTACCAAGGAACAAGAAGGAAATTCTGTCCTTTCTTGGAAAAGTAAACTTTGTTAGAAGGTTCATCCCAAACTTTGCTGAAATTGTCAAAGATATTACCAAGATCTTAAAGAAGGGAGATGGTATTAAGTGGACTATTGAAGCCAAGCAATCAGTTGAAGAGATAAAGAAATCCCTCACTCAAGCCCCAATGCTTATTAGTCCAAATTTCTCAAGTGAATTTCTGGTTTTCACATTTGCCTCTGAAAATACCATTGCTGGAGTTTTATTGCAGAAAGGACATCAAGGTACTGAACATCCTATTTCATTTTTTATTAGAAATCTTTCCATATTAGAGCTAAAGTATAATATTTGGAAAAACAAGCATATGCTTTGGTCAAAGTTCTTAAAGACTTCATAATTTATATTTTACACTCTCATGTCATTGCACTTGTACCTAACACTGAGGTTAAAGATATTTTGACACAAGATGATCCTGATGGAAAAAGAGGGAAATGGATAGCTACTTTGATGGAGTATGACATAGAAATAAATCCTACAAATTTGGTGAAAGGACAAGGGTTAGAAAAACTAATGGTACAATCCAACTTTGAATATATTGACATGAATTTCATTGCAGAAATTTCAGAGCTCTCAGAAGAAGAGGAAGAGTTGATACCTATTGAAGAGAAATTCATTTTATTTGAATGGTATAGAGATATAATCTTTGTCTTAAATCATCACAAAGCTCCTCCAAAGTTGACCAAATCCAAAGCAAGGTTTGTAAAGCTGAATTCATTAAGATATTGCATTGTGAATAAGAATTTGTATTGGAAAGATACCAATGGAATCCTTTTGAATTGCTTGTTGGAAGATGAAGCTGAAAAAGTAATTGAAGAGGTTAATAAGGGATATTGTGGAGGACACCATTACTGGAAAGCTACAGCCAAAAAAATACTCAGAGCAATCTACTATTGGCCCACCATGTTCAAGGATGTCTTCAAGAAGATCACTGCTTGCCATGAATGCCAAATTTTTTATGGTAAGAAAAAACTGATTCCTTTACCTTTGATGCCAATATATGTTGAGGCGCCTTTCAAACAATTGGGGTTGGATTTTATTGGTGAAATACATCCAACATCCTCAGTGAAGCATCATTGGATTTTGACAGCCACAAATTATTTCACTAAATGGATCGAAGCAATCCCAACAAGGCAGATTGCTGATTCAGTCATCACCGAGTTCTTAGAAAACAACATTTTGTCCAGGTTTGGTTGTTCTATGAAGATTATTACAGACAATGCACAATATTTTAAATCCAAAAAATTAATTAGCTTTTGTCAACAATATCATATAACACTTGGCCATTCAACAACCTATTACCCCCAAGGTAATGACCTTGCAGAGTCATCTAATAAAAGTACTGTGAGAATTATAAAAAATGTGCTGCAAGAAAACAAGAGATCATGGCATCTGAAATAGAAATATGCTCTTTGGGCTGATAGGGTCTATACAAAGCAATCCATTGGTACATCCCCTTATGAATTAGTATATAGAGCTGAAGCTATTTTTTCCCACTTCCTTGGGAGTTCCTGTAGTGAAGCTGCTACGAGGACTTGAAGAGGAGCCCAATGTTGTTCAAAGAAGGATAAACCAACTCATAGCTCTGCAAGAAAAAAGAGAAGAGGTATACAACAACCATTAGCAATCACAAAATAGAGTGAAGAAAAAATTTGACAGAAAGGTTAAAGAGGATAATTTCCAGGTTCAAGATGTATTTTTGAAGTCGAAAGCCAGAATTGAGGAAAAGGGGAAGCATGTAAAGTTTGAAAACATCTGGAAGGGACCATTTGTGGTAGCTGCATATCATGGCAGCAATACTTATCTGCTTTAGGAAATGGATGGACAGATATGTGACGGAGGACCTGTCAATGGTAGGTTTATGAAACACTACTCCTAAATTTTTACTGAATATTCACTCCATTGTATATATTTCGTTTTATGTTATGATGTTTAGCTAATAAAGACAGGCTAATCATCAAGCTTGAGCCCGAGGAGAAGGCCATAAGAGTTCGAAGAAGGCTTTGTGAAATTTTAGAAGTTTTATTTTCAAAAAGATGGATCTGGAACTACATGTTATTTTTTGTACCACAGGGGCACACCATCCCTAGTGGAGCCACTGTTATCACACTTGAAATTTTTCAAAGACTGTTTGGATAGGGTCTTTCTAGTTTTTTATGTTATGTCAATTTAGATCATGAAATTGATAAAGTGGGGTGGAAATCATTTCTATCCTAAGGCTAAAAATCATCATAAACCATGTATTGTCAGTCATTTGTCATTTCATATCATCTCAAGGTTCATTTTCAAACTTCATTGTCAACCTATATGTTTTTACCAGATTTCGTAGCACACATAACTACAAAATGGCAGTTTGTGTTACGGAAACACCTAAACTTTCTGTAGCGAATCTGTTAGAATTTAAATTGCTAGCGCTGCAGAATCAAGTTTTTCTGCACGAGACAGAGGTTTGAATGACATGAAATTTTTTCATTGGTTTGGGTAAATGTGGTGTTTTTCAGTTATTTATGGTAGTCATTATCATTTTAAATAATGATTGCTACACTTTTATTCCCGCTTTCCACTTCATTTTTCATCTTTTCCACCGTTAGGTTTTAACTTTGTTTTAAATAGATTTCCACTCACTCCTGCCTTGTCATTAGCTCATTCAGCTCCTACCTGTCATAGTTAGTTTTGATCCCTTACATGAAACATTCTACTGTCACCAAAACAAGTTCATCTCTATCCAAAAGTACCTCTCTGTCCATCCTTCTACTTGCAGGTGTCACAACAGTGAGGGAGCTGCGCAGTTTAAAGACATATGGCAACCAAGAAGAAGGTACATAAGGGAGGTTCTTATATGAGGTTCGAACCAATGGACTTGAAGTTGTTGAAAGAGGAACCCAATTTTGCTGAAGCCTTCAGAAATGTGGGTTGTATGAGATTCTGCCAGAAGTTGCAGGGTTTTCATGTTCAAATATCAAAGGATTTTGCAACAAACTTCACTAGCAAAAAATCTAAGGTAGGAATGTTGAACTTTGTTGTCTCCCCTGAGACAATAGCCCAAGATACATAGATCCCAAGAAAAGGTGAAGAGTGGTTTAAGTCCACTAAATTCAAGCCACAAAATTGTGATGAATTCATGAAGGTTGAATATATTGGAACTGACATAGCTCTTGGGTTTCTAAGAACATGTTTGAAAGAAGACTACTCTAAATTTTTTATGATCATTCAAAAGTAATTCACTTGCGAAGGGAGGTTCCACATGGTGTACCAATACCACTTCAGAATTCTACTGCACTTCACTGGTAAGCAAGCCATTGATCTTCCTTTTTACCTGTTTAGAAGCTTGAACAAGATGGAGATTAAGGTGTAGGCTAGGCCACAAAATGGTGATGCATCTATGTTTCATCATGGACTTATTAAGCTATTAGTGTTGGAGGAATTAGGAAAAATAAACAGATATTGGTCTTCTTTTCTCTTTCTTAGTGGATATGAAGTTGACGTAGTGAATCCTACGAAGACTCCTAAACCTAAGGGCACTCACTCAGTTCAGAATGAGTAGCCAGTTAATGAAACATAGTTGTAAAATCAAGAACTAGAGCATATTGTACAACCTATGAATATTGAAGAAGAACCAATGGAGATTGATTCAGGACCTGCACAAGAGACACTTGTCCCACTGTCAACACATGCAAGAAAAAAACCAAAAATCAGTAGCAAGAATAAATAAGAAAGGATGAAAAGGAGTAAAACAAAAGGTCAATCAATTGAGAAAGGTTATTTGGAAGCCATCCTTCAAGCAATAGATATAGAAGAATCCCCATTAGTCTAGGTTGTTGATGTTGGAGGGAGGAGAAAGCAAAAGAAAGTTATCACTACCAAAAAGCTTAACTTCACTAGAGAAGAGGCAGAGTTTGTATTTTAGCCAAGATAACCATTGACTAGATCACAGCTGGCCAAATATGTTATGTCTCAAGCTATTGATAAAGGAAATAAGCCTTTGATACAAGAAATTATTTATCTCTCTCCAGTAAAGGAAGTTATCACTGTGCAAATAAAAGGAAAGGAGAAGGTGGTTGAAAAATAAAAAATGGAGCTCCTCACAGAACAACTAAGAGAAGCAAGGGAAGAAGTAGTTGAGTTAAAATTGGATACAAAGAAACATAGGACTGAAAAGATTGTGTTTGATCAGAAGATGGAGAAATGGAACAATGAACTTTTAATTTTTGAAGGATCCACAAGTGATGCTAAAATAATGTTGAAAAGAACCCAACCCCTAAGGATTTTGGCCAAACATACCAGAAAGAGGAATATGCGCTTGCAAGATAAAAGAAGGTTATTGAAGAATCAAGTAAAGGACCTTCAAGAGAAGATGGAAATGATAGAGGCTGAATTAAAAAAGAGAGGCCTAAAAATTACAGTCATTAATGAGCCTAAAGACATTCAAGCTTCAGAGAAGGATAAAACTACCAAGGTTTGAGGAGTAGGGTAATTTTTTGTCAGTTTTCAAGATGTCACCCATTAGTTTCTACTCATCAAAAGGTGATTTTTTTTTTTAAATGGTCTCTTTCCTGCGTTTCTGACATATTAGGCATTTTCGTAGTGCCTGCCAAGCTTGAAGCCCAAAAAATGTTATGAAATTTTTGTAGATGTCTTTTTGATAAAAAGGGTGGTTAAACTTGAAATTAAATTTTGGGAAAATTTTGTATTAGCCATCCTAACCTAGTTTAAAGACTCATGGTAGCAGAAAGTCAAAATGATTTGCAAAAGTGTTTAAAACATAGGGGCTACGAAAATTTACTACGAAATTGCCTATAACACTCGGTTTTTGCAGCACACAGTTTTGATGAAATTTTTGAATTTTAGAGGGAAGATGAAGGCTAGCCAAGCATGTGGAAGAGTCAGGAATCATCTCCAAAGTATTATGGGAATCACCAGATATTCGACAAAGTTATTCCACTCATCAGCCCATCATAAAGACACTCATCATCAATCACGATATGTATTCCCTAAAAAATAGGATGATCCATTTTTAATTTTATGGAGGCATTTATGTCATGCTCATGGCCAATGCCACTCAAGCAATGGATTATCTCGATGTAAACAGTGCAGTTTTTCAGTTGGATAATGTAATAAATAGAAGTAGATTCCTAATAGGCCTCTAACTCCTAAAGTTATTAGGTGTTAGTTTTTAGTTCCAAATATCTTAGATTAGGTGGTAGCAAAAGGACTTGATGATCTAGCCTTGTTGGCAGATTCGATGTAAAGGTCTGATGCTTATTAAGATGCAATATTTCGATGAATAAAGGGTTGGAGAATAATGTGTCACACTGCTACTATTGTAAAATCTATCATATTCAGTGATATACAGTGGATATTTTGCCTTATTCACCTGAGATTTGAATGATGTTTCGGTGAGTTCATGTCTTATATGTTTCATGTTTTTATCTACAGTATGTTTATGTCTGATTACTTAGAATTCATGGAAACCATGCTCTGACTTCCTTTAGATGTTGAATTGTTGCTATTTCCTTTGTATTTGTGTTATCTCTTCATTGAAATGTTCACTTACCTTAGTTTCCACAAGAAGGGTTATGTTCATTGAGTTTCTTAATGCTGACTCCATTAGCCCAATGATAGCAAATCCTCTATATTTTCGATTAATCACAATCAAGTAACTATCATAGAGTTAGACATCCAATAGATTTTTCATTGAAAAATCACAAGTTACCTTGAGAGATCCCTCTCAAGCTGAAGAGGCTAATCTTCAGTCAAAATTTGGTTGAAATAGTTACTCTAAGTTGTCTGGTGGAGCAGCCCATATGTACCAAATTAGTGATAACAATACTGATGGAACAAGTGCAACAAAAGGACAAACACATTGCCACTATGCCAGATCTTTGTATGGAGGAAATACAATACAGAAACCCCTCAAATTATTATGCCATCTATTTGAAAGAGAAATGGTTACCGTTTCAGATCAAAACCTTAGCACAACATGGTTCATTGCCCTTCCAAAACTATAGGCAATTCATTGATTTATGCAGGCAAACCAGTATGGAAGAGAGAGCCATGTTGGCAGAATTCTACCTGCACAGTCTTATCCTAACTAATATGAACATCTGGGGCCCAAATTCTAGGTTGGGAGATATGCACTTGATGGCCTTAGCATCTTGGGTGGCCAATGAAGAAACAAGGGCAGAGGAAGTCAAGAGGGTAATGAGGAGAGAAGGAAAGTAACCCCTCCTAATTAGGGAAGAACTCATCAGCCCTAGAGGTGTCATAAATAATCACCAAATGATCTCACATGATGCCAGCCTTGCAAATAAATACCTTGACACCCAAGCACAAGAACTTGCACCTTTGATGACATCTCTAGATTAATGGGAGAAGAGAGTGTAATGAAATTTCAGAGGAGATGGAATGGACTACTACTGAGTTTAAGGAACATGGAGTACCATACTTCAGACAGATTGAGAGATACCTTGGAAAGAGAACCCTTATACAAAAGAGCCATGCAGAGCATGAAGATCTAGTGGCTTAGATTAAAGCTCGGCCCATCTTTGCTGCTAGGGCTGAGTGAAAGAAAATAGAAAAATGAGGAGCAAAAGGAATGGTAAGAAGCAGAAAATAATGTAAGGTTTTACCCACCTGAAGGAACCCCTACCATGCTACCTTGGGATGTTAGATAAACTAAAAGAGTTCTAAAGGAAATCAAGAAAGAGGACTGAGTTTCTCAGAGAATCAGAAACCATTTTGTAGGGGGGTGATGATGAGGGCCATCTTTAGGTATATTTTAAGGAGTTATAATGCCACCTTTTTAGCTTATTTACTCTCTCTCACACACATTTAATTACATCTTGTCATATTTTTCTTAGTGAGAATGGTGTATTAAGGGTTGTCATGACTTGAATCATAATATGGTTTAAATTCAAGAAATAATGCTATTTTTTATTAAGACTCCATATCAGGGCTCGGAGTAGACAACGAGGAGAAATCATAGGGAGGTTGAACACCTTCTTAACTCCTAGAAGAAACCAATATCTCTTCAGATCCTCCTCCAACAACTCGAAGTCAAAGGAAACCGAGCAAGTGGATGATAAGAGGGAGCCATGCTCCACTTCTCTCAAGTTTCAAGGGAACAAAGACCTAATTTTTAGGAAGTTGTTGGTAGCTACCCTCTTGTATAAATATACAATAGCAAGAGCTCATTAGGATTCATATTTTATATGCATCCAGAGAACTCTTGGCTCTGTATTAGGCATTTTTTACTTTCATTTTGAATGTAAGAGATTGGTTATGAAATAACATAATAATTTGGTTTCTTTCTCACTGAGTTGAGCTTGTGGGTTAGGGCCCATTCCATGGGCTGCAGACTCTCTTGTGTACACTTGTGTCTTTCCTTTATGCTTCATTGGTTTGTTAATTTCATTTCATTTTGGTAGCATATAAAATATAAAAAATAGGTTTCCAAGTCTCTCTCTCTCACCTCTTCCGTTGGAGCTTGAGGAGGAAGGTCTTCCACCAAAAACCAAATATATTCAATTTATGATTTCTTGTAAAAGTTAGGATATATTTTATTTTCTTGTCATGAATACGATGTAGGTTCAGAGGTAAATTTATGTTTCAAGTGCATAGGTAGTTCTACTTAAAATTCAACTAATCTTTTCCACCATTTCTATGATAAGTTTGTTGATGATGAATGCATGAGTAGATGCATGATAAGTTTGTTTGTTGTTTGTAGGTTTGGTTATAGCAGCAGAGAAGGACCCTTTCAGCACTATCATTATGAGTTTTCACCCTCCATCAATCACCTTCCATCCAAGTCACCCACAACCCTATTTTGGAGACCATCATCACACCACCAAGAGAAGCCTTTATGGTGCAAGGTAGGCCTTGTTGAGAGCTCTGAGCTTGGACAAGGGGTTTGGTCATCCTCAATTTCCTTGGATCCACCTTTCCCTCACCTTTCATAGCCTTCCTCTCATCATTTCTGGCCTCCAAACCCTCTCGGCCTGTTTCCTGTAGCATCACAAGACATCGTGTAGAAAAACAAGAATCATGTAGAACCTTCATGTAGCAGCCTTGAGAACCCTCTCTTTCATCCAAAAATCACTCCTCTACCTCACCTAGGCCTAGAAAAGTTATCAATAGACCTCCAAATCTGAATTCTTGGTTGAAGAACATCCTTAGGACACACAAACTCCCTCTTCTCTTGCTACAAAACAAAGTAATTTGAAGTGTGATTAGTCCATCATAAGATACATCATTAGCACCTTAGTTAGCATGAATTAGATAGAAAATAGTTAGTCATTGATTCAACATTTGTGAAAAGATAAATTATTTCATTCTTTCAAGTTAATCAAGTAGTCTAGACAATGAATGCAACTTAGTATAATTTCCTTTCTTTTACTTATAATCAATGTTGACCTTTCTTCCTTGCAAAAGTAGACATATAATAGATGAGCCAGTGCAATCTAGTGTAGTTTCTTTTCTTGCCAATATAGTAATGGTTATGATTTGATTTCAGTGTTAAGTTGTAGTTAGAAGTGTGACATACTTCCTCTTTCAGAGTAGCCCTAGTTATTAGCACCTCATTGTAGAACTAAGATGAGGATGGCATGAGTAGAGCTCATCTATTGTGCATATAGCACTGTCACCTCCAAGTTTGTCTGAACCTCGAGTTGATAAGTAAAGTTGAGCAGCCTCTGGGAGTTGCAACACTCTTGGTGCAATAATAGGGCTCACCAATAAGTATATGCAATCATCATCATATGCCAATATATAAGCTCTAAGACAAAAATAAAAAGACCCAAACATCAAAAATTCATCCATCCATCCAATTTCGTCCTCCAAAAAGAATAGCGAAAATATCCCAAGAGATAATGATCCAATCCAAGTTATGATGACCCAAATGATTCATCACACTTATATTTATACATTACCTAATGAATTCAATTTAGCTAATTAAGCCTAATTTAGCCCCTAGAATAAAATAATGTGCATAATAAATAAATTTCTGGTGACAATCCCACCAAATAGATCAATAATACATGAATAAGCCTCTCAAGAGGGTTGAATGATCAACTTTGTGAGTTGTTGGGCCTTTGAGGAGGCCTAATGAGGTCCAAAGGGTGCCATGATGTAGAAATGGACTCCCATCATAGTGGACAAGGGGTTGGCCCATTGTTCTCCAAGAAAAAACATGTGGTGCTCCCAAATGAGTGTGGGGGCATAAGGCCATCCTCATGGTTCTCCAAGGAAGTGCTTGTAGACCATCTGTAAGGGTTGGAATGATGACATAAGCTCTTCCTATGTAGTGGGGAACAATCCTCTGGACCCTGGAACATCTGCAAAGTGTATGGTGCATTTGTGGAGCCAGTTGGGCATGGTGAACCAAGTGCATCATCCTCATCCAAAAAGGTGGAATAGGAGCAATCAACAAACACTATTGGGAATCCATGAAGTAATATTGGCTATGGCTGAGGCTGATGGCTCTCAACGCTCACCCTACAGGTTATAATGTGGCCCTCTGGAGGGCTAGGGCCTCATATAGGGAGACTAAGCCCCAAATGGGAACCCACCTTCAATCTTGCATAATATCCAATGTGTCCACTTGCCCTCCAATACAACAAATCATTAGAATAATCAAGTAAAAGAGCATACAAGTCATGGAATCAATGGGGCACTTCATGGTGGAATGCCCTTCCATAGTGGGCTTTGGTATGTACAAGTGTCTCCAAGCTCAATAGGGGTTAGCCAAGGATCCTATTAGGTGGTTTCAACCTCTAGAGGGGGTGTCATGTTCGTGGTACATCCCTCAAACTGTAGGTGACAAATGATATAATGATGGAACATAGTGGGGATTAGGGAAACCATCCAGAACACATGTTAAGGAGCCAAGGTAGCTAAAATAAGCGAAGTCCACACTTGGTTATATAAGTGTACAAGGGAGAAAATCGTGGTACATGAGTTACCCCCATCATTGTTTTTCCACCCTTCTCCATATGCATTTTTCCTTTTATTGATTTTTCTTCATAACTTCTCGGGGCTCCAGGGGATGAGAGCATGATGCGTACTATGCAGCAGTGAATACCCCCTTAAGGTGGGGCAGTTCATCGCCCACCAGGGGTTGGGGACAATCATGGGTTCCTTAATGATAGAGGGGGATCATCTAGGGCTCATAGGAATCAGAGCAATGACCATGGATAAGGGGTAGAACTCATGTTTTTGGATTTTCCCCAATTGTTAAATTTGTATGTCCTGGCCATCTTTTGTATTTTGTGGTACAATTCTTGTTGAGAGTGGCTAAATTATGAATTTTATTTTCTTTTTTAGCTGCATCAACCTCCAGGGCATCGTTCCAGGAGTGACCCAAGGTGTGGACAAGGGGAGGGGGAGGCTAATCCTATGTGGACCCATCAGACACATGTGGACTTGGATGGGAAAAAGATGAATGGGAGAGAAATGAGTTGAAAGGGAGTAATGTAGGTGGTATCAGGAAGTGGTTCACATGACCAAAATCAATATTTCCCATCCAAAATCGATATTTCCCAGCCAAATGGTCACTAAAGGAGACCCCACGAGACTAGATAGAAGGGTAACCACAAAATTAGGCAGTAGAGACAAGAATACAATCCTAACACACTCTTTTCACTGAATCCCCCCACCAATCCATGCCCAAAATTTCCCATGAGGAAAAGTACTCAACTCTACCAATGAAAATCCATACCTTTGGGGTCGGAAGGCCCACCTTCAAACATACATTCATGACAAGTGGTCGAGGGACCACATGGCTGGTTCAGGTGGTAGAGAAAATGGCACATCGAACTATTTGGTATTGACAAGGGGTTGTTAGCTATCGGTCGAGGACCATCTAGGAGAAAATTTTCTCCTATATACACTACCTACAAGTGGTGGGAAACAAACCCGTAGATGTTAGTGATTAGGCCTAAGCTTGTTGATCATGTGAGCTAAAATTCAATTGAGTATACCACTAGAGGCAATGGATATCAAATCTCTAAATATCTAGTGATTAATTAAACTTCTTCTAGAATGGCTATCGAATCTTTACTTTTCCATTTGAGTGCCAACATTTGTAGATATAGGTTTCGGAGATTTACTTCTTCCATTTCCTCAACTTCTTGTGGGATTTCTTTTTCCTCTCCCATATTTGTGTCCTATGTGTATTTTCCCTACTCCATGTGGTCTTGTTCATCCATCTTGCTTTTGTCTTTTTCTATTTCTTGACCTTGAGGTTTCTTTAGTTCGGGGTTTTTTTCTCCCTCTTCTTCTTCATTTTGTTCCAAGTCTTGGAGTGTTGAGTATCTATTGCATTATTATTCTCGGTTGTTGTAGGGTCTCCTACTCCTTTCCAGGCTACTTTCTTTCTATTGGTAACCCTTGTGAAGCCCTCTTGATTTGTTTCTTGAGTAACTTGTGTTGTTTGTTGGATTTGATTTAATAGACGTTCCCTAAAGAGATAACCATATTTGTGACACTTCCGACAACAAAAGGGAATTTGCTCATGTATTCTATGGGTTGATCCCATATCTTGTTATACTAGTTGATTTGAATGTTTGCATAAAGTGGTTTTGATAGATCCATAAAGACACATATTTGTGCATATGAGGTGTATCAACCTTGCATTGTAGTTTCTAAAAGCATTACAAAAGACCCTATTGCATCTCTTATGCCTTCCACATTATCTTGATCTGAGAAATCTTGAGGTAGTGAATACAATTTAATCCATATTGGGGCTGAATTGAAGTGTTCTTTATCGAAATTGAACCTCTTTATCCAAGGTTTCTTGTATAACCCTCCTAAATTCAGGAAGTATGGCCCTTGTTGAAATATCATGTCTCTATCCTCCACATTGTTAAATACTGCAGTGAAGAATCCTTTGGAGCCTCGTTTGAGTTCCATGTCTCTTTTTAGTTGTCAATTCTTTCGAGCCTAGCTCATTAGAGTTCTTTTTGTTGGCCATATTCCCATGAATTTGCATTTAAGAACTCGGTTTTTCATGAACTGTATTTTTCCCATATTTTATGTGAGATGATTTCATACAATACGGGTTTTGTTGTTTGTGGAAGGTAGGACCCTGAACTCTCTTTTCCATTAAAAGAGGCTTTATTTGTTGTTGGCGTAGTGTGCTCTGCATCTCTCTCTAGTTGAGGATAGAGGTTGCCCTTAAAGAAGTTTTCCTTCCATCGTAGAATTAATAGTTTTGTATTTGTTTTTAAAGTTGTGTCTCTCTGCTTGCCACATTGGCATATGAGGGGGCTCATCCCCTTGGCCGCGCTATGCCCCTCAGAACCCTTTTGAACCTGAAACCCTAACTTTGTACCAGTAGTTTCCGCTCTCTTATTCTAAAATCTCCATATAGTTATACAAAGTTTTTACTATACGTGTAAAATGATCACTAATTATAAAAATACTTTGAAAAGCGTTTGTTCTTCTTCATTAAGATTTCGAAAAAGATTAAACAACACAGTTTAATAAATATAGAAACATTTTTTTCTTTTTATCGTTTATAACATATTCGTACAATTTTATAAAATCGAGAACATACTTATTTTCTGAACTATAATCTTTTTGCAAATTGATGTAGTTCAAAATGTAGTCGTGGGATTTTATTATATTTTATTTAGAGATACTCACATGAATATACTATAGAAAAAATAAAATCCTGTATATTTATTTAATTTTCTAAATAACTCGTAAAATTATATGTTCAGAGGTTAGAGACTTCATCAAATCGGGAAAATGATTTACCACAAAGAAATATATCTCGGCGTAGACGCTACACAACATTGGTAATATTTAATATTTAATGATAACACGTATGATGATTATGTTTTAATAACACGTAAGATGCTGACTCACATATAATTTAGGTGGTTACACGTAATTATCGTGCTCCAGAAGTTATCATGTCACATGGGGAGTACACTTCAGCAATTGACATGTGAGTTTTTATGTAATTTATATCTATCCAGATTGTATCAAACATTATTTCTACTTCATCCTTAGCCATTCATCTTTTCATTAATTCTTTGGTGCAGGTGGTCAGTGGGATGCATATTTTGGGTAAGTTAATCTTACATTTAATTTATTTGTGGTTAAATGTGACGTTAAACTTTAACTCATATTTATATTTTTAACAGGAACTTTTAAATGCAACATGTCCGAAAAAGGGAGAGATCAATCCTGGGAAGAGTTTATTTAATCCAAAGTAAGCAAATATTTAATCTTCACCCTTTACAATGTATTTGTTATATTAAATTAAAAACACTTTTACTTTAAAAAGAATTCATTAGATTTAGTATGTTAAAATTTAGTAAAGTATAAATACGGTTAGTTTAATTTTTTTTTTAAAGAAGTTTATGGTTTATTTATACGTATTGTTTATAAAAAATATTAATTATTGATATGGAAATCATTAGTTTTAATATTATATTATTATTATTTTTTAATTTATTTATATATATGTGTGTGAAATTTTATTTTATTGGAGTTATCTTTTCGGTTAGAGTATGAATTCTCAAATTTTTATAATAATAACTTATAAATTTTATTATTTTTTAAAAGTAATTCAAAACAATTATATTTCACCTTAAACTCACGAAGTATTAAAAGTAGTTAAAAACAACATTCTAAACTCCTGAGAACATTACACAATATTACATTAAAAAAAAAAGATTAAAGAGTGCTTAACATCTAACTTCAAAGGCTTTAATAGAGAATATAAACCATAATATATCACATGAACCAATAAAAGAAAAGAATAATGCTGATATTCAAATATTTTTCCATCTTCCTCTTAGATATGTCATACATTGCAACCCAAGATAAGATAGCTATGAAGAGTCTATCAACCAATTCATTTATTTCCTTGTAGGCATGATGAAAGGAGATATGATTAAAACCATCAACAATGGGATTAATCTCTTCAAATATAAGCCTTCACAAGTGTTTTCTAATGTCTATTCCCCCTTCATCCATTTAATTCCAACCATAGAATCGCCAAAATATTGTAATTTATATGCATGCTTTTCAAAAGAGAGCATGAAGTTTAACTTCATGGGCATCATCTCTACATGATTATTAGTCCCTTTACTTAATCTAGGTTTAAATTTTACCACGTGCCATCCCTTCAAATATACAACTCTATGTGCCCCACTAATTTAAGCATCCCCTTGAGCATATCCATTGAAATATGCCCAAGCACCTAACTTATCCAATTCCTCTTGAACAATTTGTCTAGGAGGCTCTAGCTTTTTAGATTATTTGAAGCATTTAAGAATATTTAATCATTGCAAAGCACAATAGATGGTTGGAATAATCTTCTCATCAAAAAAATTAGCCTCAGTCACAAGCCAAACACCCCAAGCAAAGGTAAGTGGTAAAGATTTGAAGGCTTTTAGGTTTGAATTACCATGACTACAAGAGGTCATCTACCGAAGGGCCAATCCAAACCTCTTTCAAAGTAATAAGATTCTCCACCTCTTTCTTACTTATAGACAGTAAGTACATAAAACAAGTATATGATAAGTAGACTCCTCATTATCTTTGTAGAGAAGAATTTTGTTAGGATCGTATCTCCTCTTTTGTAAGATATCCCAAGTGAGGACCTTGTTCCTTAATACCAACCGCATAAAAGTTCTAGCCTTGAGTGGAACTTGAATTACCAAATCTGTTTGATTCACTACTAGGCCTAATTACCCAACACCTAATGTCACACATCACTTTATACCTAAGCTTTGGAGTATAATACCCATTTATAGGATTATTCAAGCACAATAGGTTATCTTTT
Organism: Pinus albicaulis; assembly: GCA_034641835.2. Lineage (NCBI taxonomy): Eukaryota > Viridiplantae > Streptophyta > Pinopsida > Pinales > Pinaceae > Pinus > Pinus albicaulis. Next base: position 957,610,102 of record CM076573.1, read on the forward strand.
GAATATGATATTTGAACATGACTATATTTTGAATAATTAATATATCCCATCCATTCTTGAACCTTCTCTTCATATAGACCTCTTAAATTTAGCTAATTTCCACTCCTAACACCATATTGTGGAATGGTCCAAATCCACAATTTGGCTAAGAAAAAAAACCTTTCCCATGTAATGAGTTAATTAGAACCCCACTCAGCCTAAAATAACCACCACAACCAACATATGGTCAACACAAACTCTAACCCTATTCATTTTTCCACCTACCAAATAAGTCACCTCCCAACCATAAGAAAACCCTATATCACTACTCTCATTAGATCATAAAACAATTGAAGCTGAACTTTCTAAGACTCTCAAGTACTCCTTTTGGAATGAGAGCCCAGGAAATCTAATAAATAAGAGTGGATTCTAAAATTAACTTAGCCATCACAAAATTTCCTCCCCTTTATAACCATTTGTTACATCACAAAGAAAGTCTTATTTTCCACTGTAGCCATTGGGCTAGCCACAGGTCTCCCTTAACATAATCATCAAACTTTAGAGAAAACCTAGATACTTTAAACTCTCTAAGAGATTCATTTATTGAAATAGAAACAATTTATAAGCCTTTAAGAGGTCTAGATTTACTACCATAATATGTAATATTTATATAGTGTAATCCATTTTAAACCATATTAATAGCTTCATGAACATATCTTCTTAATAAGAAGGCCAACTATTCATTATATATGGAATAAAACACAAAAATTTACTCATGAATATCATTTTTTCCACAATCATGCATATGCAATTATATAAGAAAATATGAATACATTTATCAAAAGAGGAAAGACCATCTAATTTGGAAACCAAGGTTATAAAAGTGGCATTGAAGTAGTAAGTATTTTGTCAGTTCTCCTAGATTCGATAACTCTCAATCTTTCCCTTTTCTTTTCATTTGTTTGAAGTTATTTTGGCCTTGAATATTTTATTGGGCCATATTTTGACTCTTAAAGGAGAAGTTAAATATAAATTCTAGTAATATACTTAACCATAAGAGATATAGGGGAATTGGAAATTATGGAGTACAACACCTTACATTTAGAATAGACTATTGGGATTTGAGAATATCTTGTTATTTTGAGATTTCTCATGAAATGACCATACCCTTAGTGATATTTAGTAATATCTATTTTGTGATAAGTCATTTATTTTATTCTTACATAACCTATTCCTATTCTTCTATTTTAAAGTATGTGATCTAAAATCTGTTTGCACTGTCTTGTTTTAAGAAAGTAAGCACGTTTCAATTATTATCTCATTATCAAACTAGGAATTGTTTATTAAAAATGACTTAGTTATGTCTATGAATGTGGCATAATGGTTTGAATTTGATTTTATATACCAATTTGAATTATTTTTTTGGTTAAACGTTATCTTCTATGATTATAATAAATAAAATACATAGATGAAAAGTCATAATGTGGTTAAATGGGCCTTCTCTACTTTTACCTTCATATTTGAGGACGTCTCAAGGTAATTTATTATGAATTTCAAACTAATTTTGATTGTGTCTTATATAATTATTTCTTTCACATTAAGTTTAATGTGTAAATGCATTATCATATGGTTAGTAATGTGGTGGTGGAGGATTTCCTTCCTTACATCTTAGGTTTTTCTGATGGATTCAATATTTCTTGATAGATAATGAGATATGTGAGAATTAGAGTTAATAAAATGATTAGGGAAGTATGTTTTGTTATATAGGTTCTAGTTGAAGCACTTTGTGAATGTGCTAGGAATCGAATAATAATATAGATTGTGATTTAATCTAGGTAACCTTGGAATTTGGGATTATGTCATGCAAGCCTCGGTTGATTAATATAGATGCTTGAGTGATTCCTTGCAACTATGCTTCATGGTTTCCAAGATCTTTATTATATTGTACTTTATCATTAATCCACCATAAACAAAAAAATAAAAGTTAAGTATCACTACCAAATCGACACACACCCACACTTTCTTATTTGAATTAGGATATGTTGAAGTTTGCAACAAGAAACAGTGAAATTTTCATCTAGAAACAACATGAAAACACCTAAAATAGTGTGGGACCACAGGTCGTGTAGTGATGGGTCCTAGCGATACATTAGTGTGAAATTCAATTTATTTAATAAATTGGATATGTGTCAAATTTAATTATCCCTTAATTAAATTGGACAATAAACTGTAATCTTATCTCATAATCACTTGTAATAGTTAACTGAGTGCGATAAACTCGGTTAGCTCATTAATTTCGAGTTGAGGGTCGTTGGTGAGGCATGCAGAGTAATTCTATTTATAACAGAGTTCGAAGTGAAGTTGGTGCATTAGTTTAATGCACGTATAATCAGTTAACTCAGTTAAGTGAGTTAAAGTCAATTGTGCTAGTTGTAACTATTTGTTGCACTAGTGAGAGATCAAGTGAATTAAATATTATTTAATTCAAAATCAGTGATCTAACATGCAATTGATGATTTACCATTATTAGCTACATGCATGTTAGTTCTAGTGGAGACCCAATTGAGACAAAGGTGAAAGGGATGTTAACTATCAGTTGTAGGATTATTGGGTTGCACCCATGCAACCAAACACTCATTGGATTTCCCATGATCCTTGTGCATTTTAGGAAGGAAAACATTCCTAAATAATAGGGATTGCATTCATCATGAATTGCGCAAGCAAGACAGGCTATTTAGAGGCTGAGAATTGGTGTTGGTCAGTTTTGTCCAGGACAGTGTGAGACAATTAGCTGAGTGTTGGAGACTCTTCTGAGAAGTGTGCATTGTAATTGTTTCATGTATTCATTCTGAATATACAATAGAATATAGTGGGGTTTTGAGAAACAAGCTTTCCCTGAGAAATTATCTGTGTTGTGGTTTGATTGATTCTTCTTTGCTTCATGTGATTGGCGATTGCATTTAATTTCTACAATTGATTTGTAGAAGCGATTCAATATATAGCTTTAGTACATTGTTAGATCATATTGAATCCATGATATACATATTGTTTGTATAATTTATACATAGTATCATATCAGGAATTATTTGGGCGCGCGAGTTTGTAGAGAATATCTAAAACTTTTGATGCAAAATTTTCAAAAACAAATAGTATATTTGGATTCCTTATGAAACAATACCCAAATTGAAAAAACAAATCGGTCGAATCAGAGCTCGAATTAGGGAGATATCATCGATTTAAAATCAACTGTTTTCTTAGAAATTTTTGCGACCACGGGATAATTACAATGTGTGTGAGTAAGAAAAGGAAATAAAGCCAAGGGAAATAAGTACCAAGGCAAAGAGTGACTTGTCCAAGATCAAATTTTTTCACTGTTATGGGCATGGGCAGGTATTCCTTAAACACATAGCCACAGGACATGTGAAGCAGATTGGTTCAAGAGTCAAGAACTTGTATGCTCTCGAGGTTGAGGATGCATGCAAGGCTTTGAGGAGAAAAGCAGTGGTTAGTGACGTGGTGATTGAGAGGGAGAAATTATCTCTCAACATGTAACCTCAGAAGTAGTCTCAAAAGGTTGTGGAGCAACCAAAATTGGAGAAGCAGAGAGGACAATGAGTGAAAGAGTCCACTCAAGCAGAGACCTCTAGGAGGGGGGAATTTCAAGTGAGATGGGTAGAGGGAGTACATGCAACTATACTTGTAAGTGAGAGGTGGAGCGATGTGCAAAATTAATCCGAAGAAGAAATTTGGGCAGGATTCATTGAGATGGTGTGTCTCATGGATTGAACCTATCTACGAGGAGCCCACAATACAGTAGTAGCAGGATCAGTTAGATTGATGCAGTCAGATGTCACGATGACATAAATTAGAGTGACAGGTGACGGATAATGGAGTGTAGCTCAGAGTTGGCAGCAAGTGCAGAGTGCATGGATGCAGATGTTAACAGCGCAAAGAATCCAGTAGACATGTGCAGTAGGCACCAACAATCAGAATACTATGATGATAGATGCATTATAATGATTCATTTTTTTGGAGGCTATTCAGTTTCAAAAGTGTTGCATGCAAAAGTTCCATGTCCAAGAAATACTAGAGAAGTGTTGCATGCAAGATTTGCATGTGCGAGAAACACTAGAGAAGTGTTGCATGTCGAATGCAAGAGCTGCATGTCGCATGCAAGGGAATTCATTTCTTGTTGAGAGGGAGTGTTGAATTTTGCAACAAGAAACAGTGAAATTGGCATCCAGAAACAACATGACAACACCTACACTAGTGTGGGACCACAAGTCGTGTAGTGATGGGTCCTAGTGATACATTAGTGTGAAAGTAAATTTATTTAATAAATTGGATATGTGTCAAATTTAATTATCCCTTAATTAAATTGGACAATAAAATGTAATCTTATCTCATAATCACTTGTAATAGTTAACTGAGTGTGATAAACACAGTTAGCTCATGAATTTCGAGTTAAGGGTATTTGGTGAGGCATGCAAAGTAATTCTAGTTGTAACAGAGTTTGAAGTGCAATTGGTGCATTAGTTTAATTCATGTGTAATCAGTTAACTCAATTAAGTGAGTTAAAGTCAGTTGTGCTAGCTTTAACTGTTTATTGCACTAGTGAGAGATCAAGTGAATTAAATATTGTTTAATTAACAATCAGTAATCTAACATGCAACTGATGATTTACTATTATTAGCTGCATGCATGTCAGTTCCAGTGGAGACCTAGTTGAGACAAAGGTGAAAGGGATGTTAACTATGAGTTGTAGGATTATTGGGTTGCACCCATGAAATTAAACACTCATTGGATTTCCCATGATCCTTGTGCAGTTTAGGAAGGCCAAAATTCCTAAAGAATAGGGATTTCATTCATTAGGATTTGCGCAAGCAAGGAAGGTTGTTTAGAGGCTGAGAATTGGCTAAGTGTTGGTATGTTTTGTCCAGGAAAATGTGATACAATTAGCTGAGTGTTGGAGACTCTTATGAGAAGAGTGCATTGTAATTGTTTCATGTATCCATGCTGAATATACAATAGAAGATAGTGGGGTTTTGAGAGACAAGCTTTCCCCAGGAAATTATCTGTGCTGTAATTTGATTGATTCTTCTTTGCTTCATGTGATTGGTGATTGTGTTTAATTTCTGCAATTGATTTGTAGAAGAGATTCAATATCTAGCTTTAGTAAATTTTTAGATCGGATTGAATCCATGATATACATATTGTTTGTATAATTTCTCCAGGATTTGTGTAAAAATATGCATTTTATAAAGTTGGTGAAATATTTTGAAGGATTCACTAAGGGGAATAAATTCCTTAGGAGATGATGGATCTAGCCATATGTGCCTCTACATGTGCTTCAGGAAAAAAAATAGGCATTGATTGTTTTATGCAAGGTGAATCAATGATCACATACTTCTTATAGGAATGAACTACCCATCATTAACAATCAGGATGAATGCAGAGTGGAATACAAGATATTTTTGGATGATATATATATATATATAAATTCAATATGTTATTAAAAATGCTTCTCCAAGAAATAGGTTATTTAAGGACTTTCATGTACCTGCCAATGGTTCTTCAAGAAAATTGCTAGTGCATGAGCCCTACATCAACATTAACTTGTGGAATTGTGTAGTGGAAGGTCCTAAAATTTCCCCTAATTTACGAATAAATACCTTACTATATCAAAATTGATGGAAGAAAGGATCTCTTGCTTCAAAAGTAGGAGGGAAAGGAAGAGAAATTCTAAAAAAATAAATCTCCTAATGCCTTAAATGAGTGGATGAAATCAATTACAGAAAGGCCACCCAACTGAAGGTATTAAAGCACCTATACATTCTTCTCAAAAAAAATCTACCCAAGGTGATAAAATCCAAAAGGTAGCTATAAATGATATTTACCTTCATGTTATGGAAAATTTATTTCCATTCCTATAATAAAATTCCATGGGTAAAAAACCTTAAAGAAGAAATAATCCATTCCCCGACAATACCTTATATTATACAAATTACAAATGAATTCTAGGGACATACTAATATGGTTGAGAATTGATATTTTGAGCATGCATGTATATTGGTTTGATCAAATATTTGTACCCACTATTTGATTATCAATGCTCCAATAAACCATGGATGGGAAAATATTTGTGTATATATATTTTGGTCGAGATTGACATTGTTTATTTCATGCATAATGCACATGGGAGGATTCTTTTGGTGTTGTATTAAGAATTTAGAATTTTTGAATGGTTGCACCACAATATCATGTTCCTTATTCACCCATTTATCAACTACAACTATGTGTGCCTCACATGTCCCTTTATGAACTCAAACTATGTGTCTTGACACACTATGAGTTGTGCCATGGTTATGGATGGTTGAGTTATACTTTTTAAGTGATATTATCTTGGGAGGTTTGATGAGGAATGAAATCCATGCTTTTGTGGTTTGTGATATTAGCTTGGGAGTTTTGACAAGGATCCAAATCCATGTTTCTATTGTTGTGATATTATCTTGGAAGGTTTCACGAGGACTCAAATCCATGTTTTTAAGATGGAATAATATTTTTTTAATTGTCTTACATTTTGGATAGGGGGAGTTTTGTTTGAGTATTATTGAAAAGTAGCTTTACATGTGATATAGTGATGATGTAGGTTGTGCTTCAAACATCAGTGGTTGTGTTTCCCCAATGACTGTGGTCTTGAGCCAAGATTGTTGTACCTTTGAAATTGAATTTTAACATTTTTACATCATGTGTATGTGCTTGATCAGGTTTTAGAAGGAGAGCATACGATGTAAAGTTTTAAGTAGGGTCATATGATGTCTTTTTATAGTTCTTATTCATGGTTTCCAAGTAACTTTGACTGATTATATAATAATAGATACTTTTTCATTAAGTTTATTATTTTATTGTCGGCATGAGAGGAGGGAAAATGAAGTTACCTCCATCATGGATGGATAATATAATAAACACTTTTGTGTTAAGTTTATTTTTGTCTTTTCAACATAAAAAGAGGGAAAATGACATTACCTCTATCATGAATGGGGATGGGATGAGTCTTACATTTTTTTTTAAATTTGTGTGTGTGTGTGTGTGTGATGTGTGTGTTCACTATGGTTACACCACATCAAATTTATCTTTTATAACTCGATGCAACTGCAGTCAAAATCCACCTTGGATAACTTAGATGAGAAATACGATGATTAGGCAACCTCAACATCAAGTGGACCCTCATGGAAGCCTATGAGACCTCAAGCTAATTTGGACACATTGATCAATCTCTCTTCTCCTCTTCTATTTATCTTGGATCACATAGGTCTGACAGAGGAAGCTCAGACAAGGGTACGAAACTTCAGGGTCAAAGCTCGAACTAATATAGGGTTTCTAGTTCTCAGATTCTGTCATAGAACTGACACATTTTTTCCTTAAACGCATGCACAAAATGGTCATGGATGCGTCCGGGGAGCCTTGGATGCACATATAATAGCTTGGAGGGAGATTTCAGGGCTTCTTAGGTAGATTGATCTCTCTACTCCCTGGATGCACACATAGAGAGGCCCACAGAGCGTCTGAAGAGCCTTGGACGCATGCACAACATCCTAAATTGTGTTTCTGAGGGTCTGAGGCAGATTGGAGTGTATTTGTCCCCATATGCACATGCAAAGTCCACCTAGAATCGTCCAGGACTGACGTAGACACTCAAAAAACTCCTCCTCCATGTTTGTAAGACTCAAAGTTGAAACTGCAGTACTCTAAAGATTCTACTGAGTAAAAAAAATGTTCAGTAGTAGGCTACATGCAGTGAAAATACATTACAGTCATTAGAATTAGAGTTTTGATGTTTATATGCATTTCATGGATATTCTAGTTGTTGTGAATATATGGAAATTGTACTCTCTTTTTCTAAATCATTTGATGACAATATATTATAATAAGAATTTGCAAGGGTTTTCCCCATAGTGGGTTTTTCCTTGGTCTCCGACCAATCCTGGTGTCTCTATGTGTGCATGTTTTTCTTCTCTTGTTCCTTTGTGTTCCACTACATTGATGATGATGTTAATAATGATTTAAATCTTAATAATTTTATGATGTTATGGGGTGAACTTAATTTTTTATAATGAAATTAAATTATCAAAGAAAATAAAAATATATCCCTATGGAAAATTAACATGGTATAAAAGTTGGGCTAAAGAAAAGCCATGAAGATCACCCCCATGGAGACAATTTTGATGGAAGCAAGAAGAGGATGGTGGATACCTAAAATAATTCTATGGTATGAAGGATACCCTAGGTAGTTAGTGCATAAGATTTTGATGGTTAGGGTTTAAGAGAAACCGCGGTTTATGGACTTGAGATTTGATATATGAAACTCTAGTATGATCTATATGAAGATGCTCAAGCACTTGGGACAGATTTAATGAAGCCCCAGATGGGATAGTCTCTAGTAGGCCTGGTTGTTGATAAAATTGGTTGAAGGAAACATTGTTATGTGGAATATGGATGGCAATGGCTCTTGAAGGTTGGTTCAAGAGGGGGAGGATCATCTCTCATTGAAGATAAGTATTTCTTGAATTATGATGTTTCTTTGTGTATTTACTCATGTTTATACTTATGGACCTAACTATTATGATTATTTTTATTGATCATTTCTTATACTTCCTACATATATATATTAGTACTTGGAAGTTTCTAAACTCCTTGACAAGATGTGATAAGTAGATCCTTCTTGAGAATCGATTGAAATTCAAGAAATATGGCTAGAGTTGGAAAAGGTAAAGAGGCACCTAATGAAAAGGTGACAAGTACTACAAGCTTCCTATGTCAGGTATTTGAATACTACAAGGTATGAAAGGTATATTGTTTCAATTTTATGTTTCAGATATGGTATCTTATTTTCCTTGGTTTTTTCTGGATGTACAATGCGATTTCGATAGTAATATTCCATTACAGCTAGAAAATGCAATGGAATCTAAGCTCCCAGGAAAGGTAGGAGGCCAATGAAATTGGAGGATATTCTAGGATCAAATATCCAATTGACCACATTGGATAGCTAGGTAAGCCCTCGAGTATGTTCAGAATGTCTTCTACGCAAATGTATCATGCATGCATGTAAAATTGATTTGGATTTATGTTTCCTATGATAAAAATGAAAAGGTGACAAGTACTACAAGCTTCCTATGTTAGGTATTTGAATACTACAAGGTAAGAAAGGTATATTGTTTCCATGTTATGTTTCAGATATAACATTGGATAGCTAGGTAAGCCCTCTAGTATGTTCAAAATGTCTTCTTCGCAAATGTCTCATGCATGCATGTAAAATTGATTTGGATTTATGTTTCCTAATAAAAATGATGCACTTGGTATTGAACATTTTGATCATGATGATATTTATTCTATGAGGCTACTTATTGCTAATCTTGGAGATAGTGGTATAAATTAATGTTTGGATAACATGTATATTTTTTTGGATATCTTGGTCCTGTGAAGAAGGCTAGCACCTTGACTCTAGTAAATGATACTCTTGACACTTGACATGCATAAGACATGATGGATCTCTTATAGAAGTTTACCTCATTGATATGGTATTGATAATTCTTGTGATTAGTATGATGAAAGCATGTTGACACTCTTGTTGTTTTGTTGAACGAAAAGTCTTGATTCTATTGATGATAATCATGATGATAGAAGTATAACTAGGAGATTAACATTCTAGATCCTTCATTAATCACATTGGTCATATTTTGATCACCCTAAATTGATGGATTGACTTGATATAAGTGATATTTTTTTCATGATCTTTGAAATATGATGGCACACCTATCCGTTGCCCCTATCATGTGAATCTAACCCTCGATGAAAGGTTGATTTCATAATGTGATGATGTAGTAGCTGACACAAGCATGTTATGACCATGATTGATATATGTTTGATTTTATGATCTAACAAATATGTTGTTCCATAACTATATTAAAGATAGGTTGATGACATGAAAGAATATGAATGAAGTGGATTTTCATTTAGAGAGAGAATCTCTTCTAAATATTCTTACTCATATTCAGGGAAAATTTTAGGGGTTAATATTATCAGGTGGGATAATTTTCTACGCTTTTTCCAAAAAAAAGATTCACCAATTTCTAGTTTTTTCTACAAGTTATTCGCCCAAATTTTATAGTATAAAATTATTTTACCTAAAAAATCGCCAAATTTTCATATAGAATATTATAAAATTATTATATATCTTATTATTTTTACAAAAAATATCCCAAGACATTCTACAATTTGCATATTAGGGACTAGCATGATTCGCCAATGCTTCTAAAATTTAATATAAAATTCCATCCTTAAAATTTTCCCTACTCATATTACCATTTGCATTATATGTATATTCGGTACTATTGAAGTATGATTTATGGGTATCTAATATTTTTGATATAGAGGGGAGGTCTGAACTAAGGTAAGATGTTTTATCCCACTCAAAGCCTCATTCCCACAAGGAAGGCCCATGGGTGCAACTATGCCTAATGGACACAAAAATAAAGTTTTGTGCATAAAAATCAGATGTTCATCTAGAGGATGTCAGTTCTATAAATATGTAGCAAATATCATAAAGATATGGGAGCAAGGAAGTTTGAATTTTTGCTATAATATGGACATGAATACTGAACTTGTCATTATGTTTCAAGTTTGTGCTACAAGAGTTTGACATGATTTGGATGATTGATATAGATGAGTTGTATGATGTCTGATGATGACTTAGACCTTTGACTCAGTGATTGAGATATGTCTTGGAATATAGATATTACTATGATAGAAAATTTGGATATCGACATGATGTCTAATGATTTGAATTGAGGACTAATGATTTGTGAGCATAGTGACTTCCAATGACTTGTATTATGATCATGGGATTGAATTGATGAAGTTTGATATTGATATTGCATGATTGATGAGAACATGTTGATAGATGATGTCTTGTCCTGATGAAAGCTCTACTTGTAATATGGTCCAAAGAGGTGACACTGACATTTTGATGACTTTTGATATTAGTATTGATTTGGCTTCTAAACTTTGATGAGATTATTTAGTTGATTTGATTACGAAGTAATGATTTATGAAAGGATGGGCATTATGGTTTAGTAAAGTGTTATGGTTGCAACGAGCACTGCATGAAGCTAGCCCCCTCGTTCCAGATATGTTTGCATTGACAATCATCTGATCAAGCCAAGATGATGTGTTGATCCAAGACTCTACTTAATAAGTGTTCCAAGGTAGGACATTGATTTTTATTTTGGTTTTATATACTGATGATCTAATATTTTCAAGTAATGAGCCTTTGATGATGTAAGTAAGAGGGAGCCAAGATGATGTGTTGATCCAAGACTCTACTTAATAAGTGTTCCAAGGTAGGACATTGATTTTTATTTTGGTTTTATATAGTGATGATCTAATATTTTCAAGTAATGAGCCTTTGATGATGTAAGTAAGAGGGAGATGGCTGATGTGTTGATCCAAGACTCTACTTAATAAGTGTTCCAAGGTAGGACATTGATTTTTATTTTGGTTTTATATACTGATGATCTAATATTTTCAAGTAATGAGCCTTTGATGATGTAAGTAAGAGGGAGATGGCTTCTGAAGCTCTAAATGATGTACCATGACATGATGAATCAATTTCTGAAGTTGGGAAAAGATCATTTATATTGTGAAGCTATTGAAGAAGTATTGGAAATTGGAAATGAAAATCCTTGGACACTCCGATTTGAAGTTCAAGATGTTGTTAACATGGCATCCGATAGTTGATTGAACCATTGATGTTATGTTTAGAAAAAAAGAATATATATATATATATATATATATATATATATATATATATATATATATATATATATATATATGTATGTATGTATGTATGTATGTCTGTATGTATGTATGTATGATGTGCATATAAACTGAGCCAATTCATGATTGAGTCGCTTCATACACATTGAGTTTCAGCCAAGAATCCTCTGAGACATTTGCATGATATGATCTATTCATGGTCCGAGATATTCTTCCTATGATATATGATTGTATGGATATGACAATGTTGATTGGGATCATTATTGATAAGATGATAACATATGAGTGTTTCTTTAGTATGAGATATGTCATGATGAGAGGTTTGTAGCACGACCTAGTTTGAGATTTATGTTGCTAGCATGGCTAGCTATGAGCGGGATGAAGAAGCTCCTTAGATATTTTTTTGAGCATGATCTGGATAGGACATGGATACATTGAGATAATAAATAATGGGATCCGATTGGGAGATAATCCTATATATATAGTTGGGATCGAGATACTCTCCTATATTGAGACAGTGCAGTCATATGAGACAAGCTTAGGCTTGTGGTTGGAACCTCCTTGAGAGGGAGGATGATTATGATATCCTTTTGTGATTTATATGATTATTTATGTTTTGACATTATATTTGATTTGATGTCTAGTATGAACAGGGGACAACTTATATTGATACATGATGATTCGAGTACGATGATATGTTGATGACTTATAGAGAGCATTAGGAGAATTTTGAGGTCTAAAATAGGCCTCTTAAGAAAAAAATTACAATCAAAATAAAATTTATAAGAACCAATAGGATTCAATATGATGATGTCAACCATGGGGGATGATTCACGTTTTTTGGAGTAAAAAGTAAAAAGATTAAAAAATAATAAAATAATAAAACTACTTTTTCAACTTATCTCCTTAAGGTTTTACTCAGATTTCAAGTGGGAGTACTAATTGGATGTAAAATTTAATTCTTCATCCAAGGAGTACCCATGTTGCATACTTTTGATGGACCTTACCACACGAAAAATGATAAATACATGAAGAAACATGATTGCAATCATATTTTTCATGTATTTCTCATTTTTCGTGTACCAGGATCCATCGAAAGTATGGAACATGGGTACTCCTTGGATGAGGAATCAAATTATTTATCCAATGAGTGTTGTCACTTGAAATTTGACTAAACAACATAGGGAGATAAGTTTCAAATAGGAGTTGAAAGTTGGTTTTTTCTTTTTTCCCTCTAAACTTTGATGATGTAATCTAATATTATTTTATTATTTCCACTACTATTTTATAACTTCCTTAGGAGGCCCACTTTAGAACTAAAAATTCCCTTCATGGCATCATTGGTCGAGGACACTGAGTCAAATCTTTCCCCCTGTCTGAGCTCCCAGAGTGAGGAATTGAGATAGATGGCTCTTGGGATTGAGGGAACTCTAGACAATACGGTGTCACCCCTATCTAACACCCACAGGGTTGGAGTAGTAGCTCACCCTATCTTGGTCGTTGCAGAGTATACCCTAGTTGGCATCATACCCACAAGATGGGCTTGTTAGGATTATCCCTCTCCATCTGGCCAACAGTTGAGGAGGCTTGGAGGCATGTGATCCTTACCTTTTTGTAAGTCAATTATCTCATCCAAGATAGATTATGATGTAGGTGTTCTACCACGTGAATATTTATTTAGGGTCATTGAATGGAATATTAGTAGGAAATGGGATTGGTTGAGTAGTATATCCCCTATATCCACTATTTCTTGATATGGGGTCGTAGTGGTAACTCCCCTATGATATTTCGAGTTGAGTTGTAGCAACTTGATGTGGTTCCAAGTTGAGATATGTTCCCTAATGATATGCTCTCAATGATGGTGCAGATCATAGATCTGACTCCCTGCTGATATTTCAAGTAGTAGCCTGATGACATTTCTAGGTAGTATCTTGATGACATATTTCTGGGTATTAGCCCATCAACTGATATTCCAGGTAGTAGCTTGTTGATAGATATTTTGGGTAGTCGCCCGCTGACAGTGATTCTGGTTAGTATTCCTTTGAATGAAATTTCGGGTAGTAGCCTAGTGATAGAGGTTTTGGGTTGTATCCCGATGAATAGAGGGTGGTAGCTTAAGCTCCCCTCCAGTAGAAAGTTATTCTTCTTTTAGATGAAAGAATATTTAGCATATGAGCAGGAACAATCAAGGGAGAAGTAGGAATAAGCGAGATGTACTTTGATGATTCGAGATGATGAGATAATTGAGATGGGACATATGTCATGTTGATCGATGGTCAGATATTGGCAGTTGGAATTCTCCCTAGTTGAGAGGGAGTGTTAAAATTATTAAATTGTGGTCAAACTCCACCTTGGACAACTCAGATGATAAAGATGATGATTTCATTGAATTCCTCTTTTTGAGAGGAACTAAATTGACCTAAAGATCTCATTTAGACAAGAAAAAGTTGGATTTTGAATTTCGGTATCCACTCATGCATATTGGATTAGGTTATCCCTATGCACATGTACCAATGTTCAAGCCAACTTCAACATCAAGTGGACCCTGATAGAAGCCTATAAATACAAGAGACCTCAAGATCATTTGGACACATTTATCAAGATCTCTTATCCTCTTCTATTTGTCTTGGCTCGCATAGGTCTGTCGAAGGAAGCTCACACAAGGGTTCGAAAATTTAGGGTCAAAGCTCAAATGAATCTAGAATTCCTGGCTCTTAGACGCTCACATAGAACTGGGACATTTCATCCCTAGACGCATGCACAACATGGTCATGGGTGAATACGGGGAGCCTTGGAAGCATGCACAATAGATTGGAGGGAGCGTATAGGGCTTCTGAGTCAGATCAAGCTTTCTAGTCCCTTGACACACACACATTGAGGCCCATGGAGTGTTTGGAGAGCCTTGGATACATGAAAAATAGCCTGAAGGGTGCATTCGAGGGCCTAAGACGGATTGGAGTGTATTTTTCCCTAGATGCATGCACATAGTCCACATGGGAGTAGCCAT